>PITA01007254.1:53591-93021 GCA_004023965.1 Spilogale gracilis
GTTGCAGAGTTAAAATAAATTTCAAAATTTTCTCTTTGCTTTTATTCCCACCCATCGCCCCCCCCCCCCGCAAACACCACCCCCTATTATTTCTCCAAGCCTCATTCTTGGACTCAATAGCTGTATAGATCAGACTCGGTATCCCTCCAATTGGCCATTGGAGGGAGAGATTTTCCTGAACACTAACATCTCTTCCCTGTGCCGTCTAGGGGTCTAGCAGACAGGTCAGATTAACGGATGGTTTTCTGGCACCGTACAAATACTCAGGAGTCTGAAGCTGATGAGATAATTTAATCACATTTACTGTAGTCTGTGAGGAACTGTCATTCTCTATCCTGTTACTATTATATAATATAGGGCCTCCAGCAACATCAATGATACACTCATTTTTAACTCGTAGTCCTTGGCTTGAATTTAGGAGAGCTCCAACGGAGGGGGCAGTTCACCTATCTATTCCCCTCCTAGGGTTGGCTCCTGGTACTTCGCACAGCTTTGCTTAACTAAAGTGCTTCAGGTCTTTGGCTTTATGTGATTTTATATCTTCAAACTTCAGTCTCTGTCTTATCATCTGCAGAGATCATTCAGAATTTAAACTATGTAAAATTTTGAATCTGGCTTTAAAGAAATTACCTGCAGTCATTTCTCGCTTCCACTATTTATATTTTATTCCCTTCCCTCTTCACCCCTTCCTTCCTACCTCAAAATGCCTCTACTTGTCAAAAACAAAAAACAAACAAACAACAACAACAACATAAAAAAAAAAAAACCAAGTGGCAAAGTCTGCAGAAAATTGGCAATAAGCCTATTATCTCCACCACAATATGGGATGTCCTAGTCTGTTTGGGCTCCTATAACAAAATACCATAAGACTGGGTGGCTTATAAACAACAGACATTTATTTTCACGGTTCTGGAAGCTAGAAGTCTGAGACCAGGATGAGGTGAGCATCCTTTTCAAGTGCAGATTTCTCCTTGTATCCTCAGGTGACCAAGGCTCTCTGCAGGATCTCTTTTACAAAGGCACTAATCCTAATTATCAGGGCTCCAGCCTCAAGACTTAATTCCCTATCATAGACCCCACCTCCTAATATTGTCATCTCTGGGGCTTAGGATTTCAACATATGAATTTGGAAGGAACTTAAACATTCAGACCCTATCAAGGGGTCAGGCAGAAAGGGCTGTATTTCCAGTCAGAAACAGGTCCGTTCATGCTCCAAACTCAGGACTCCTTGCTGCACCACCACTATGCGTCCTTAAAGAGGTGTTAACCTCTGAGATCTTAGTGCCTCCCCTGCTACTCCACTAAGAATATCAATAATCTTGTCACCAAATGTTAATGACAGTGTCACCAGGATGACCCTACATGTTACTTTCCCATTCGTTCTCTTTCGACTTGTCTTGCCTCTCCATCTTATAGTTCCTTTAAATTTATCCAGGTGTTGTAGCTGTTACTGGGTTCTGAACAAAACGATATAGGGATTCAGAAAATAGTGGCTTTGTGTGAGGAAGGGTGAGGACACTAGGTTTGCAACACCGCTGAATAAATAATGCAGGAGAAGGTGGAACGCAGAGGAACTCCAGGAAGCTCGTTGGCCTTGGGGAGCAGGTGTGTGCTGGCATGATGAGCGAAACCGAGGCCGGGAGGACCAGGCCTGGGCTGCCCGCCCGCGTCAACGCCAAGCTTAGGACCTGGCCCTGCGCAGACCCTGCCGGCTCTCTGCGGTAATCACCAACCGCGCAGCTCGTTCACGGAGAGCTGCCCCAATCCCGGGAGCCAGGTGGCAGGCGCCGTTTTTTAGCAGCACAGCTCTCTGTATGTCGCCGAAACCCACCAGTCTGGCGTGCCTAGCTTTCCATATTTTGACTTGTTGCAGTTTTCCCTGCCTAAGCCCAGTCCTTCCTTTGAAACGAGACCTTTCCATGGCCTGCCTTTCCATGGAGCTCAGAGGTTGCCGACTTGACCTGGCGCACCGGGCACTTGCAGCTCCTTCTGCCTGAATGCTGCATTGTTCCCGTGCTGAGTGAAGTTTTAGAAAATGACTTTCAGATGTTAGATTCCCGTTCTGGTGCTGTTTCCCGCCTCTTGCCATTTATAATCTCATACAACTCATCATCTTTGTTTGGTTCTGGACGAAAATGAAAAGACTCATAAAATAACATCGTAGATGAGAGGGACTGATACCAATTTGAAATGCTTCAGCTTAAGACCACTACCAAGATAATTTAATCATTGCCCTTCCACTGTGCTTACCTTTTTTAGTTTGTCAGTTTGCTTCTTTCGCTGGAGCTCTCTAACCCGCCGGGTTATTTTAGGCAGTGCCCGAAAATCACTGTGACCCTCTTTATTTGAACTCTGCTCAGAAAGCCATCTAGTTCTCCTCAGGTTTTTTTCTTTTGTCCCCCCCCCCCCGCAACACACCACTCCCATTCTCACCCCCACATTCATCCCCCCGCTTAAACCAGAAAAGTAGCTGCAGAAAGCAGAACAGTTGCCATGGCAACCCCTTGGCAGCTTCCTCCGAGGCAAGTAATGGCGCTGATTTCCCGAGGAGGGCCGGGTGGGAGGGGGTGGAGCTCTGAGGAGGTAAAGGAAGGTTACTGTGCACTTAGTTAATATGCAAAACCACTTATGCAGTGCTGGGTGCGCAGTAAGTGCAAACAAAGCCATGCTTGATCAGCTAACACGGACTTTGCACACTAGTTGATCTGTCCAAGGATGCAGATGTTGTCTCAGAAAGAAATTTTGCAGTTGGACAGTAAAGGACACAAGAGGTGATGCTACAAGAGGTTAAGCACTATTTTTGTAATGGTTGGTGAATATGGACGAAACGGAAACTGAGGTGTAATTGCTTTGTTCCGGGGGAAAACACAGCTATCTAAATCACAGCGATGGTGTTTCCTCTGAAATTCTAACATACTGAAGTTCAAGTTTGCATCAATTAAACTCTATGTAAGATAAACCAATATGTTCAGATATAAGCAAGTATAGCATAATTTGGTTTGTGCTTAAACAAAACATACGGCTCAAGTAGCATCTTTCACCTTGGAGTTTTCAGACAAAGCAACAGCTTTGAGTAACTTGGGGCTGGGAGTGGGGGCGGATGCTGTTGGAGCTCTTTTCTCTCTCTCACTGCCCCTCTCTCTCTCCTTCCAACTTTGATAGATCCTCGTTTGTTTCTTGGGGGAGGGACAGGGTGGGCCTCAGTCCCCAAGAGAGTTGTGGGGAGACTCTGGTGCAGTGTTTCTGGCAGAGGTCACCTGCATGAGAAATAAGCAGCCTGGCTGGGAGCTGAGGAGGAGGCCGCCAGCCCCTTACTTACCCCATGGCTCCCTACCTTGCATGTTAAAGAAGAGGCTGGCTAATGGAAAGCCTGCAGCAGTGAGCTGAGGTCTGCCCAGCAGGTGTCACTAGGGATTTAAAGCTTACCAGACCTTTGGGATTGGGCCTAGGAAACAGCCAAGTAATGATTAATGAAGCTTACTTTAGAATTTTTTTGAGAAGCTATATGTGAAATAATTCCAAGGAGTTAGCCTTCCAAGGGAAGTTAAAATGATAGCTACAGCTTGGTGTAAATGATTTCTGGGCCATTCTCCCCAAGGCTCTATCTCCATTTCTGAGTCCCCATTCCAAAAACCAGACATGGACATAAAACTCTTGTGAGGCACACTGAATCCAACACGATAGGGAAAATGTACAATGCAAAACCAGAGCAAGTGTAAGAAATGATTATCAGGGCGCCTGGGTGGCTCAGTTGGTTAAGGGACTGCCTTCGGCTCAGGTCCCACATATCTGGCTCCCTACTCAGCAGGAAGCCTGCTTCTCCCTCTCTCGCCCCCCTGCTTGTGTTCCCTCTCTGGCTGTGTTTCTCTCTGTCAAATAAATAAAATCTTTAAAGAAAAAAAGAAATGATTATCATGGTAGGGATCCCCACTTGCAAAACCAGTCTCCGCACGCTAACACCATAGATGCTGATTCTGTAAGGAATCCAGGGTTAAGATCAGAGTCCACTCTAAAAATGCAAATGCCCCAGGAGTCTCTGTATAAATGAAATCAGCTTGGATTTTATCAATGATTAATATTTTTGTTAACAGCATCATATGTAGATCTACTTTAACAACGAAAGCCTGCATTGAAGATACTATCCACTTTCTAATTTAGGCACCTAGGAATATGCATGTGATCATTTTTTTCTAAGACTTAAAAGTAGGAAAAATTCATCTCTCTTAAATACTTTTTTTGCTATTTTTCTCTTTGTCTTGTCTACCTGGAAGCTCAATATTAAACTTCACCATGAATTTCAGTAGCTTCCCTAGCTTAGACTTTCTTGAATAATTTCTCCTCCATCCATCTTACATGACTCAAATAATGGCTTCTTGTCTTGTTTTAATTATTTTATAGTTTTAGCTTACCTGTACTTTATGCTGTGTCTCTTACCTTACATTTTGGTGTGGTATACCCACTTACAAGGAAGGGAAGGAGGAGAAGAAAGGGAGGCAGGAAGAAGTAGCAGGACCCTTTCATCAACACTCAACATCTTGTGATGAATCCGTTAAGAACATTTATCTTCACTTATGCTTTGGATGGTAGAAAGAAGGAGCGAGAGTTGTGGTGTGGGAGAGGCTGAGCATGTATGTGCACCTAATGCAGTCCGAGCACTCTGGGTGTCTGAAATCATGTGACAGCCATAAGGTGGGAGAGAAGCTGGAAGCCGAGGTGTGATCTTTTAGAACATTTTACAAAGCATCTATGGGTGTAGTTTTACCTTGCAAATGAAATGAAATTTCTAACACATAGAAGCCTTTCCATCTTACAGATAAGTAAAACTGAGACAGGGATGTTATTGTTTAGCCACATGTCATTACATAACAGACTCAGGAACCAGACCCCTGCTCCCAATTTCTCTACTGTTTGGACTCCAGCCTGGGAAGAATGAAAGAAATCCACAGGATGCCTGTGTAGGGGCGCCTGGGTGGCTTAGATAGATGGTTAAGGGTCTGCCTTTGGCTCAGGCCATGGGCTCAGGTCATGATCTGCAGATCCTGGGATCGGATAGAGATCAGGATCCGGATGGAGCCCTGTGTTGGGCTACCAGCTTAGCGGGGAGCCTGCTTCTACCTCTCCCTCTGCCTCGCCTCTTGCTTGTGCTCTCTCTGTCTCTGTCTCTTGCTCAAGTGAATAAATAAAACCTTAAAGAAAAAATCCACAGGGTGCACAGGGATATCACACAAATAATCCTTTGGTTTTTTTCTCCTGGGGATGTCCCATCACACAATACTACCAAGGACACTCTCCCACCAATGAAAATACCGGGCTGCAATTTTGTGACTATGGCAGAATTTCATTAAGATCTTAGCCATTGTATTTATTTCTGTTTTATGAGGAAAAAAATAAATGACTTTAGTAGTATTGATGGCTACAGATCCATTTCCTAACCACAACTCTAACCATTTCTCTTATCACTTAACTGATGTTGTTTTTAATGAGAGCTCTTGTTATTATGCATTATTAATAAAGGACCACCATTACTATTAATATCACTTAGGAAAGACTCTATAAAGAGCTTTGAGACTATAGATGTGGTTAACAAGAAGCCAAATTCTCCATAGTATGAAAAATACCAGGTAGGGCTAGCTTTACACATTTGATCTTACAAAAGTGTTACAAGGGATTTGTAAGTGGATTTCACATGCCCACAAGAAAAACCATGGACCCCATGAAGACTGATGTATGCAGTAACTTGTCCTCCTCCGTAGACAGAGAAATTTGATGAATTGAGGGAAATTTTCATAGACCTGTGATCTCATGACCAAGATGATGGAATGAATATTTTACCTCACATTTCAGGAAGTTCATGCTTACCTAAGAGGTCTTATTTACAGTGGGTGAAAACAAACATATTTATACTTTCAAATAAGGTTTGAGTTGTTGGAGTAGAAGTGTCATAGTTGTATGACATATTCTGCATTCACTCCAAAGCCCATAACTCTCCTGGGCTTCTTAGTATATAATTGAGAGACAAGAACAAGGGTGCAGGGCAGACTCTTTTCACACATTCGCCCTTCAGTGATATTCCCCTTCAAAGGAGCTCGCCTGGCCTGCAAAGCTGCCAGGTTCATAGCCACAGGACCACTCTCTCTCTGTGTCAGGGAGGGATGAATTAGAAGCAACTTGAACACAGCCTCTGGCATTCCTGCTCCATAAATGGAGAAGGAAGACTGTGGTCTCCTTTGTCTTTAGAGTGAGGATGAAGTTCTCCCTCTAACAAAGGGGTCACCTCAGCAGAGTGGGCCACTTCACGCAAGCCTGGGAGAATTCTCTGGTCCACAAGAAGCATCACACTACTTTACATTCATTCTGTGAGAAATGGCGCATATTCCGTGGGAATTACAAGGCTCTCACTTTACTTCCCCTTCTGAGACGTTTTGTTTTGTGTCTGAGTCTGTGTTAAGGATTTGCCAACCCCAGGTTTTATATCTGTATTCAGCCTCACTGTGAGACTAAAAGATAAGGTTGGCGGGATGGTCTGAGGGCATTAAGGGTAAGTCCACCCACTATAAGGTCATAGGTGCCCCTGGAAATTTTGGAGGGCTCTGAGAAACTTACAGGACTTTTCTACACACTTAGAGGTGATACTTTTAGCAAAAGCTTCAGTCTCAATAAAATGGCAATAATCATCGATTTTCTTCTAGAAATGCATAGGCTTTAGTGCTTTTAAAGTCCATAATTTAATCTCACATTGGTCAAGTGAATATTATTATCCCTATTTTAACAGTTGTGGAAACAGAGGCACAAGGTTTGAGAGTAGAGTCATGTAGTAAAAAATGGAAGAATTCAAAATAAAATCCACATTTCCCTGACTTTTAGGCTAATGCTCAGTCTACCACTGATATATGCTCTCTTATTAATTAGTAAAAACTCAAAACACCTCTGAGGAGTGTCTGCACGGAAACATAGTATGAATCTTTACTTTATGCCTCATCTGGATGGATTGATTTTTTGTGATTGATTAATGCAAAACTCTTGGGTTATTCCCTTGGATTGATATGCATTTTTACATGTTTTGCTCTTTTCCAAATTATGGCTCAGTGGGAAATAGCAATGAGGCTTTCACAGAGGTTTTGGACTATGCCAATAATGTCTTTCTAGTAGTTTTATTAATCAAAGGAAGGCATCTGGTTTACATTAAAATATTCATGAAGTAACCACTGAGAGAAGATAGTAAGTATTGAAACAACATAGTCTTGAATTTTTGGAAGACACTTTCTACGCAGCTTAGCTGATTTACACAGAACAGATTTTTCTGGGTAGATTGTAGTCTGTGTTTTCTCTGATACCTCCAGCTGGGTAAGTTGGGAACTGATGTGCACATTGTTAGTTTTCAAGGTAGAGGAACTTTGTGAATTGTAAGTCTTTTTGTTTATCCATTTTTAAACTAATATTCTTGGTTAAGTCATTATCAGATGTCATCAAAAATCAAGACTTGTGGGTGTCTTGCTATAATAAAATCTATGACCATAATAAAATAAAAATATGAGTGGTAGAGATAATAGAATAGTAGGATGTTAGAATTATAAAATGCTATGTGATTCATATCATGCTCAGGAGAGAAAATAGTACCCAGAGAAGTTAAGCACCTTACTCTAAGTCACACAGCATCCAGGAACAGAACGGAAACCATAATGAAGTTCTCCAATTTCTGGGAATCATCCCTTTGTCATTACTCTTTCTATTCATTTTTGGCTCTTTGGTTCATTTCTGTTCTTTTCTCCCCCACCTTGAAGTTATCACTCCTATATTTCCTTTTCTGCACATGCTGCTGTGCAGTCATCCATAGATTTGAATTTTCATTACACTACTTCTCAGGAGAGACACCTTCATCACACCAAAGCCAGGCTGGTGTGCAAGGATCTTAACATCATCACCCTGTAGCTCTAGGGAACCTCAGACCATCAGCATACTTAACTCCCTCCATCCCCATCGTTGCAGGGTAAATTCACAAAAATGCTGGTGATAACGCATGGTATTATCATAGAGGGAATACAGACATCCAATTGCCCAGATTCATAAACCATACATGTGGCAGGCAGGGGCACTGGAGGCAGCATCTTAATCACATACTACCTGCTTAAGTGTGCAGAATCTTAAGGCTGAATTTTCTACTAAGCTATGAGCTCTGAAAATAAGTATGAAATTAGGATTTGGGTAGGAGAGTATGCGCCTTCCTAGAGAAGTACTTTTATTGTAACATTTATGTGAGCCACTGAGTTTGTCCATATTTTGACATGATTCATCTTACAGCCTTATTCCATTACCTTGACAGAAGAAAACACTCATCTGTTCCTAAAATTAGATTCTAGCTAATTTTATTAATGTATTTATAGTTTGTATACAGTTAAAGGCAACTTAATTATTTTACAACAAAATATGTAACCTAGCACTTACTTTACTCCTTTTTATCTAAAACAAGATCTAATTTTCTTTGACTAATAACTATATTCATATCCAATTTCTAAATGCCTCTCATCTCTACTTGTCATGCCAAAATACTTCAACATTCCGTGTGTCTTATTGTCTCAGTTTTTGAGGGAAAGAAGGGTCAGAATAACTTTTAACCTTTTCCTCTGATGACAATCACTGCAAAACAACTTCAGCATCCCAGAATGGAGAGCAAATAGCATTCCCAGCAATTAACGTTTCTACCAGGACAACTCATGAAGTGTGAGGAACCATAGAGGCTTCTCGAGATGATGCTTTTTGAAAAAATAGAGAAGAACATCTTAAAAACCATTCCTAAAATGGAAAAAGTTAAAAGAAAAGAAAAACATGGGCAGAAAAATAAAATACAATAAAGTATGGACATACAATCATGTGGGAGGTAGAAATTTAGGAGAAGTATATTGACCAGTTACTAATGGATTACAGATAGATTTTTACCTCACTGTCAATTAGTCCTAAGAGAAAGTACCAGACTTATGATAAATGCGTATGATATGCAGTTAGTAGCAGGGTTGATATGCAGTTGAATTTGTTTTCCCTCTTTTCTCAGTTTCTTGGGCTGTAGTATTTGGCCAGAAAACGTGAGCATGGTTTCTATGCACAGTTGGTTCTGTTTTCAAAAGTCTGCTAGGAAAAAAGAATGAAGAGGAGTATTCACAAAACGGTTGTTTCCTACGCCTCTCACAACTGGCTGCAAATCAGAGGCCCTTCCACTCTAGGTCTCACCCTTCACCCCACCCACTAGGGCACTTTCTATTATCAGCTTGCAGAAAATTAAAGAATGTAGCCCGAGATCATGTTTTGATCTCCAGATCTGCTTCCCTTCATGTCTCTCATTAGGCTTTCCCACCACACCCATGGTGACAGCTTTCACTGGCATAAGATACAATCTATGTACAGACTCTTAAACTTTCAGGGTGTATTTTTATAGTACTTAAGAGTTGATCACGTAACAGTGCAAGCTCACTTCTCTGACTACAGCTCTTATCAGCAGTCTGAGGAACAGATTTAAGTTAGTAAGCCTGTTTCCACTTGTTTCAGAGACGTCGATACTGGGGTCGGGTGGGGGGTAGCAGGGACAAAGTGGGCGTCAGAGTCTCCACCCAGAAAGCACATTAGACCATACCAGGCTGTAGTCTTGGTTTTGGAAACTTGGACAATTTTCTTAACTGTTCTCACATCTGTCTCCTCCTCTATAAAGGAAATATGAGAATGCATTGCAATGTTGTGGGGATTGATAATTGTTTATATGACATACAGTAGGCATTTAATAAGTGGTAACAATTGCTAATATTCTTACCAGTCATGCAGGATGCATTTTAAAAAGAAGATTTATGTGCCCACTTTCAACCCACAGTGGGGCATCCCACTGTGGATGGTAGCAAGAGGCATTACTATTAAAATCCATTCTTTGTCCCATTGTCCATACCAAAGGGATTCAACAACATTCTGTGTTCTGGGCTAAAAATAATATCCTTGTACATCATTCAGCATCTGGAGACTTTCATCTTTTCTCATATATTTACCCAAGCCTTACACTTTCTTTGCCCATGAGAATAAGTCCAAGTTCTTAACATGGAATTTAACAGTTCTTAAAATCTTAGACCAAAGAAGCTTGACAATACTTCACAAAGCTCATTCTATTGATCCCACTATATACTAGCCCCTGGGGTATTTTCCTATGCTACATGTTTTCATCCAGCGAAACTCTCAGACTATAATGTCATCCACCCTTTTGTTCATTGGATACAAGCCTAATTTCTCATCTCTATATTTGTTCAACATTTTGATTATTTTCCACAAAAACACTTGTGACTAAAGAAAATGTCAACAAAATTTCCATTTATTTCAAATTCTTGTGAGAAATGCTGAATTATTGCACAGAAAAAATGTTTTTCTTACCAACCAAAAATTAGGCCACACTTAACCAATGTGAAGAGTTAGTTTCGGGATGTTAGTTAGTGTATCTTCCATCCAGAGTTTCTAGCCAAGAGCCTAAGGGGGGGGGGGGGAGCCAAATATATTCCCTCTAGATACGGCTATCTAGTATCAACTAAATTAAAGAGCATAGTAGGACTTCCTACCCCTCCTTATGGTTTAAAATCCAGTGCTATGACAGAAAGACTCTTCCCCCAGGGGCTGTTAGGGAAAAGTATGTCCAGGAAGAAAAGAGTGGGTATAGAACTGTTCAGGTTGGTAACCTGACCCACCAGTACAAAGGATGTGGTAGGTTATGGGCTGTCTGCAATTTCACCAATCAGTGTTGATACCTATCCTTATGTAGAAGCAGGAAAGGATGTACTGCCCTGGAAAAAGCAGCTAAGCCATCTCCCCATCATGGAAGTAAGAAGAGCCAAAGAATAAGTGTTCCTCCTTAATAATAATATAATTATGTAATTGGGTATTAAAGTGAGATTCTCTATTCGTGTTTTAGCCAAAACATAAAAATTATAGATGCTGTATTTCAAAGTAAGTTTGGAAAAATTAGAATGACAGAAAATAAACTTTGTGGCCCCTAAGATGACAGCATACCTTTAAAAAATTAGGAAGAGCTAGGAAAAGTGACAGTGGATATTGAGGGAGACTATAGGGGAAGGGTGTGGTGATCACTCTTGACCTCTAGTCAAAAGACAGAGTTTTAAAGGGACAAGTAGAAGGATTCAATAGATGTCCTACACTACTGGGTGTACAGTGGACCAGCACCTAATTCTTAATGGAAATCTAAAGTGCTAAGTGTTGGTAGGTTCTTTGTGGAAGAGTGAAAGAGTTGCTGCTGAACTGAGATGAGTATGTAGACCCAGTATTTACTGGGGTGATGGGGTGATAGGTGGATGGAGGAGAGGGAGTAGGCAATGAATCAAGGAAAGCTTCCATTGGAACAAATGTGGCCAAATGAGTGAAAGAGCAATTATCTGGGATCATTTTAGGTCCTGGCTTAGAAAGTTACCCAAAGTAAGAATAGAGAGAAACTGGCAGTAACACAGGATTCCTAGAACTGAGGGAATAGGACATGACCAGCCCAAATAATCACAGAAGTCCTCAGCTATTGGTTGAGGCAAGGGAAGGAATTCTGGGAAAATCAGGAAATTGGAGGAGTGGAGACTTCAATGAACCCACGAGAGCACCTGTGAGAGAAAGTGCCAGTATTAAGCATTCACCAGGACTGAAGAACAGCACTGCATGACCCACAACAGTAATAAAGTAGTGACAGGAATACTTTGTACCAACCTATCTCTACTCCTACCTTCCTCCCAGACCAGACCCAGAAGGGGAACGAAATCCCATTAATTAGAAGAGGTAGAGGATTGGTTGTGGCATTCCATAGGACAGGACATTCTAATTACTACATTAGAGAGGGTTTTGTGCCTTCAGACTGAATCCTAAGTCACAGTTCCTGCCTGATTTCATCAGAAAAAAGGAGGGACTACCCTACAGAGCCCATTTAAGGGACTCCTGAAACAGTCACAAAAATGCTTTATAATTACATCCCCTGAGCTATGTTTTTTTCAGTATAGAGTTTTTGTTGCAATATAATATTTTACATGCCTCTCTGCCCACTTCGGTATCCCTGATAACACTTCTCTTGTCCTGTTCATTTTTGCATCCTCAGTACCTAGTGTCATAACTGGTACATAGTTAATACTAAGCACTTGCCAGATAATACAAGGGAGAATACTACAACTACCTGGAAAGAAGTAAAGAGAATTACAAGAATGTGAATGACAGAGGAGCCACATTCTTTTGGATAGATCAAGAAGCCTTCATAGACATGATCATATATGACATGGGCCAGATCAGATTTATATCATCCCACCAGGTGCATACTTAGAGCAACAGAACTGGAGAAAAGTGTAATAGCGAGGAGAGTAGTGTAGAGATGAAAAGATGTAGTTAGCCTCCAGAAATGAACGAAATGACCATACTATATATGGCAATATGAAGTATATATAATCATTTTATAGTAAATGAGAACAGAAAGCAAGAGAAGAACTGCAGTGAGATCGGAGAGGCTGAGGCCATCAGATCCTTGGCAGATCCTAGGACAGAGAAGATGAAGCCTATTCAAGGAGAGCAACTGGGAAACACACCAGAGGCCAATCAAGAGCATGGCTGTATACATCATCCATGGGATGCTGCCAAATCGGGGGTCAAATCTAAAGAGGAGGGCAATGTCTATCTGAAGTTTATATAGCAGGTTTATTATCCAGGTATAAAAAAAACTTTGCTTCTCCAATCATCAGCTTTGCAAGCAAAAGAGAGCTAGCTCACCCTGATAGCAGGATTTAAAGACAAAACCATGAGAAGAAAAGACTAGGCTCAACTATGTAAGAGCCTGGAAAATGGGTTTTGCTGTGTCAGACCAATTGTGTTCAATAAAATGGATAGTTAGCTACTCCACATATAGAGAGTTGATACCTCAAATTCCCTAACTCTGTTGTAACCCTTGTATTCATTCAGATGGTTGGCTCTTGTGTCTTACTGATATGGGTGCTACTTCGGGTAATACGAGAAAGGCAAGGTTGTTATTTCTTGGTGGTAAAATCTGTCAAAGAATTGTCCCCGGTTGTTCTCAAAGTTGTTAGTAATAGAAAGTTATTTCAGTGAAGCGACATGATAGAGACCATCAGAAGCCTCTTTTTAGAAGTTGCCTTCTGTCACAGAATATAATTGCTTAGGGTATTATTAACTTTTTATAATGATTTAAAGAGAACCAGTTTGTACAAGACTGAGGAAGTAGAGGGAAAAAAAAGAAGTTGGGAGGCACTGTAGAGCTGGTAGTTAAGGCACCAGATAGACACGGCCTCTGCTTCTCAGGGGCGCCTGACTGGCTCAGTTGGTTGAGTGTTGTTCTCTTGCTTTCCACTCAGGCTCAGGTCAAGATCTCCTGGTCAGTATATCGGAGCCCCTCCTGGGGGGGGGGGGTGTCCTTGCTCAGCAGGGAGTCTGCTTCTCCCTCTCCCTCTACTTGTTCATCCCCTGCTCATGCACCCCCTTTCCTAAAATAAATAAATAAACCTTTTTAAAAAAAAGTTATCTACATTTCATATTGTATCATATCTGCCCTGTGAATACTGAATATAGATTGAAAGGCTAGGAGGAAAATAAAAATCACTAGGAAAGTCAAGAAATAAAAATGTGCCAAACAGCTATTATATTCGTTCAGTTCTCCTTGCTAGCCCTGTGAGGGATTATTATCATCGTACCATGGAGCTAACTGAGACTCCAACAAGTAGACTAAACTTCTCAAGACAGAACAAAGATTCAACTCCAGACTAGTCCAAAATCAAAGACCTTGCTTTCTCCCTAGTACCAAGATGTCTTTGAGTACAAAGTGCAAGCAGCAAAGGAAATAGAAAAACACAAGTCATCCATATAATAGTTAATTAAGAAAAAGTTATATTTTTATCATACTGAAATTGGGCTAAGATAAACATCAAAATATCTTGAAACAATAGAACAAACTAAAGAAATGACAAAAAAGGTACATGACCTTGATGTGGTAAATTGCAAAGCTTGACTAAAAGGCTTTAAATGAGGCTTAAATTACTGAAAGACAGGATTGCACAGATTTCAATTCCTGCTCAAAATAATTTAGGCAGTTTATTCAAACATACAAAGTCAATGGATTTTATTAACTTGATCATAACATTAAAATTATATAGACAGAGCAAGGGGGCCAAAAACAGGCAAGAAAAGTTTGAGGAAACAGTAATAAAAAGGAATCTGCTCAATTAGACTTTATTTATTTATATATATATTTCATATTTCTTAGTGGTCACAGATTTTCTTTCTTTTTTTTAATTAACATATAATGTATTATTTGCTTCAGGGGTAGGTAATCATCAGTCTTACACAATTCACAGCACTCACCATAGCACATACCCTCCCCAATGTTCATAACCCAGCCACCTATCTCTCCCCACCCATCCCCCAGCAACATCCAGTTTGTTTCCTGAGATTGAGTCTCTTATGGTTTGTCTCCCTCCCTGGTCCCATCTTGTTTCATTTTTCCTCCCTCTACCCCCACAATTAGACTTTAAATATACTTTAAGGCACAATGATTAAAACAGTATTATTATGTTTATGCAAGAAAAAGTCCAGAGACTAAAGCAAACAAAATGGAAGTTTCACATATACGTTAACTCTACACATCATAAGAATTTAATAATTTGTACAAATTGTATCAAAAAGAACAACCTTCTGTCAGCTGTGAGTAGAAAAATTAAGATTGAATAAACAGTTTGAATTAACTGATCAAACTATGGAAGAATAAAGAATAATTCTGTTAGAACCAAGTTCAGGTCTCATGACTTCTGTGATTAACCCCTTTCCCTCCAACGCTTTCCCATCTCTCTCAGAGTAAAGGATTTACAGTGACCTTGAATGTCCTATATAACATGGCCTGTATTTTCTTCCCCTTCAATCATTCTGCCTCAAATGCACTGACCTCTTTGCTTGTCCTCAAACCATAACAAAAGTTCTGATTACAAGATTTTTTCATTTGTGGTTTTCTTTGCCTGGAACGCTTCTCCTCAAAATATGCATGTGGCTGCCTCTTCAACTCTTGTCAGATCTTTGCTCAGATGTCACCTACTCTATGATGCCTTCCCTTACTTCTCTGAAATTATAAAAGTTCTAAGAAAGAAAATATAGGTGAATATTTACATAATTTTGTGGTTGTGAACAGACTCCTTAGCAAGACTCACAAATTACTGACTTATAAACTTTGCTACATTAAAAATTTTAAACATCTGCTTTTTCCAAATTTGACAAATAGAATAAGATAGCAAGCAAAAAGTGGGAGAAATATATGGGTAACATGTGCAAGCAAAGGTTAATTTCTTTCCTAGAAAAATCTATTACATATGAGAGAAATGCCCACATAAAAATGGGCAAAGAAACAGAAAATGAAATTCTTACACACATATTAAAACAAATTACCAACATATATGAAAATAATTTATAGCCTCACTGATAAGAAAATAAGCAAAAATTAAATTGGCAAAGATTTAAAGAATGATAACATACAACACTGGCAAGAGTGAGAAGACAGAAATGTTGTATTTGCTACACAGCCAGCAGATGCATAAATAAATATAATCTATCCCAAGAGTCAGTTGACAATATGAATTTAAAAAAAAATTAAATATGCTTACCTTTTGACCCAAGGATTTCACTTCTGAAAATTGGTCATAAGGAAATAATTACGGACAGGTGGAAAGATTTAACTACAAAGGTATAATAAAATGGTAATGTGCAACCTTGGAATAAGGAATGTAAGAGGAGGCAATGCAATTTTTTTTTCTTGTTGATGGGGATAGAGAAAGGGAATAGCTGAGCTGATTATATGTAAATAAGCGTTAGGTCTTTTTTTTTTTTTTTTAAAGAACCATCTGGAAATGGCAGCTGTATTGCATTTTCACTAAAGCTGGAAGAGGAAGCATTGAGCTTAAGCTTCCACACAGGGATTTAGGTTAAATATAAGAAAGTATTTCCTTACAAGGAGATTTGTAAACATTGGCCTGAGTCAAGAAGAAGGTGGTATAATCATGTTCCCTGGAGGACTTCACCACAGAAGAGATATTTGTCAAATTAAGACGAATTTGGGGGCATGCCTACAAGAAGCAGGTTCATTGTTGAAGCTCATACTCAGTCTTCTACTTTTAATTATACTTCAATGTTTAATCAGCCCGTTGTGGTTTGTGTGGTATGGATTCGAATTAGGGTAATTGTCACCTTGTCTCATTAAAATAATACTTAGAATGAGCCCTTATCACCAAAATGAAACAGGTTTTTTAGTAAGAATTAGGGTGGGGTACTCTGTCTTCAACCCACCAGCTGCCACACATTACATAATCCCAGTAATATTTTAAATCCTTTGGGTGATCTTAACTTTTCCTAAAAAAACTGTAAGTCTCAAATTAATTTACCAGTCCTTGGAAAGGCCAATGATATTCTAAATTCACTTTTCAGTTACCGTGGGAGTACATTTTCTAGTTCAAATAACTCATTTAGTTTTATTATTATTATTATAGTATTTTTATTGAGCACCAATCACTAATATTCTAGCAAATATTAGATACAATTCTGTTAGAATATAACAGAATTGGACACAGTCGTTGCAAAAATCTGATATAGAAGAGAAATTTCACAAATATAAAAAAAAAGATCTATACATACTCAAGGAAAAAGCTGGCTATCAAAACTATGTTATAGGAGTAGATGAACATTAAGTCAATTCTAATCATTTTTCAAGGCAGTACAGATACATTTACCAAAGAAAAAATGAGCCTAAGGAGAAAAGAATATAAATTGCTTATATGGAAAGTAGAAGGGATATTACTGTATTATTTACACCATAAAGAATCATATGTTCATATTTAATAAACTTCACATTTTCTCATTTTTCAAACAAACAAAATCTGACATCACTTCTCTAGTTGCATTGTAGCTATATGCCACCAAGGAAGGCATTCTGTAATGACTACCTAGTGATTATTTCTATCTTTAGTTATTTCCAAGCAGAAAAGAAAAAATGAACACTAAAATGAACACTAGTTGAAAGAGTACAAGTAGAGCACACCCCTTCCAGAAGGAAAAGGAAGTCTGTATTCATGGTTTCCCAGACTCATTTGACCCAGTTTACTTCATTACTTTAAGGCAATATGTAGTTCTTCCCTAAGTCCTAACATTTACTATCTTTTTTGTTTTTAAGATATTATCTATTCATTTAAGAGAGACAGAGTACAAGCGGGAGAGGGGCAGAGAGAGAGGGGGAGAAACAGACTCCCGCCTAAGCAGAGAGCCCAACGCCAGGCCCAACGCCATGATCCTGGGATCATGACCTGAGCCAAAGGCAGATGCTTAACTGACTGAGCCATCCAGGCACCCCATCTATCTTTTTTAAAATTTACATTTAATTTTATTCCTTGGCCACATCCTGGTTTATCTCACTCAGAAAACCAAAGGCCTGGCATTTCAGGATACTTTCTGTCTACAAATCAAACCCTTCTCTTGGCTTCAGGAAAATTTTGCTCTTCAAATTGCCTGAACTTCAATCTGACGATATTCCTCAGCCTCATTCTAAGTATTTATGATTGAATTTTTCAAAATACTCTAGATTCCTGCCTCCCATTCTTGTTTCTTCTAGCTCTATGTTCTCACATTGTCTAAATGTCCCATCCTGCATCCATTTTACCACCTGACTCTCATCCTCCTTTCCAGAGTTTCACACTGAATCTCTGTAATCTTGTCTTCAGGCCTTTATGCATAGAGCTATTCCCTTCTCAAATACTTTAATATGACAGCTATCATACACACAACTTACAACATTTAAGTTGGACACTGTCAGTTCTCTGTCCATTCAATTATTTTTTAAGATCTGTGCACTATCCTCCCAAATTTTTTCACATTACTCTACAGTGACAATCCAGAAGAATGACCAATGGCAGGAATTTTCACCAAAGAAACATGGACATTTAGCCATTATATGAGTACTTACCAAATTGAGTATCCATCTATAATCAACTGTTAGGTTGATAATAAAATAAGTTCTAGATTAGATAGGAATTTGTTTGATGAAAATATTTAGAAGTAGAAGTTAAATAAAACAATACGCTAATTTTCTTTACAGCCCTGATTTTTATTTATGCTGGCAATACATACAACAAAAAAGTAAATACATATATAAACTACATTTCTAGATTCTTTTACAGGTAAGGCTGGTCGAGGGACACAGTTCTGGCCAATAAGGTGCAAATGAAATTGCTTGGAGGTTACTCCAGAAAAGCTTTTAAAGGAACTAACTCCCCTGGCATGAATTCTTTGCTCCTTACCCTTCAACTCTTCTTCCTGGTTGGAGGCTTGTTGCCATGCCCATGAGGGCGAGTCCTTTTCCAGTAATGTGGAAGAGAGCATATATTCCAAGGGGAAGTTGGAAAGAACCTGGATCCCAGATGACACAACACATACCATACTTGTCCTGCCTATCTCCAGACTTCTTTCACATGAGAAGAAAAATTAAGCCCTCATTTTTATGCCACTGTTTTTTAGGTTCCTATGGTTAGCAGTTTAACACATCCTTAACTAATATATTTGGTAAAAATTGTGATATGAAATTTTAAACAAAGATATTTCAGGAAGTGGTGGTCATAATCGAGAAATTGACTTTCCTTTGGAGTAAAAATTAAACTTACTTCCTTTGGAGTAAAAAATTACAAATGTAATTCATTAATTATTTTTTCTTAAGAGGCTCTCCTGCTTCACAAGTGTTTATTCTCTGTGATATAAACAGACAAAATGATCCTACTATCTTTTTACTTATTTACTGTCTATTGGTCCTAAATATGATTAGGGAAGAAAAGAAAATGGAATGATGAGAGACTTCAGATCAATGTCCAAAGCTTCCTTTCAGCTTCTGCTAAAGCTTTAATACAGTTTCTCTGTATTGTTATTTCTTCTTATCAGCATGGTGGATGGCAAACAACAGAAAGTTGCTCTAACTAAGCTAAGAAAAATAAGAATTTACTAGATTGATAGGCAGGTAGCTCACAGAATTAGCGGGGAAGTTGAATACAATGCAGTTCTGATCCTAAATACGAGAGTTAGGTCAAGCTCACACGCTAAGGGCACAGTCCCTCACAAGAGTCCGGCCACTCCAGACACCAATCACAAGCTCCAGAGTTCCCAGACCACTGGTACTTCTCACCAGTTGGCACCAATTCAGAGGTTCCCACTGTTCCCTCAGGTTTAGTTTAATTTGCTAGAACAACTTATACAACTCAGAAAGCATGATACTTACAAGTACAATTTTATTCGAAAGGACACAAATCAGGACCAGCCAAATGAATAGGTGGGAAGACCCCAGATATGAAGCTTCCATGTCTCAGGGCACTTCATATTCCCAGAGCATGAATGTATGACCAGGAAAGTTCACTAGAGTTCTGGGTGTCTAGAGTTTCTATTGGGGTTTTATTCCATGAGCCTGATTGCTTAAATCATTGGCCATATATTAGGATTAAATCTCTAGTTCTCTCACTTGTGTTGAGGCTGGGCTGTTACCGCATAGCTCAAAGCACCAAAGCTCTAATCACATGGTTGGGGTTTCTGGTATGGCCCACCCACTCTGTCTCATTAGCATAAACTAGCACGTGTGGTCTGAAGAGCCCACCATGAATGACAAAAATACTCCCAACACTCAGGAAAGGGTTTAGAGGTACCCTCCTAGCACCCAGGCAAAGATCTACCAAATTCTACGTTATGTAACACTAAAGAACCAGGTTCAGGAAATCAGCAGGAACCGGGATGGTGTCAAGACCTCTCCCCAGGAGGGGCTTAGGACACAACTGCCGCTGTTGGAGTCTTCGCAGGAGCTCTCCACCGACACTGTGTTAGACAGGACCATGCACCACCTCATACTAGTATTGTCTAGCTCCCTTGCATCACCTCTGCTAGATTCAAAACTCCTCCACGTGAGCATTTCATTATCCAAATTCAGGCTATATGCACACACAGAGAAATAGGAACATTTATGTCATGTGGCTTCTAAGAAGAAAATAAGTATACTCCCTCAAATAGTGGAGAATTCCCCTAACTTAGGAACCTGAGACCGTAGGCAGCGAAAATATGACAAATATCCTTATACTCCCCCTCTTACACTAATTAAAATCCATATATGACCTTCTTCTCCCAAAAATTGGCTTCTGTAATATATAACACCATCTCTTACATAATTAAAACATGCTTTTCTACTCTTATAACAAGGAAACCAACCGAAGTCCCTTATGTACAAATCTAGTGATTTGTCTCAGACCTCTGGTCTCAGAGTATCCACTCCTACTCCAGTTTTGTGTGCATCCCATATAGATAAGGCTCAGCTCTGAACTAAAATGCCCCATATATAATAGTGGGTGCAAATGGGAAGGAATTAAAAGGTAAACTTGTTGAATATATAAGAGAGGAAGAGAGGGAGAGAGTGAGTGAGGGAGAGACAGAGCAAGTGAGATCATATGAAAGTGACTACAGTTTTTGTTTATGCAAAACCTTGAGGACAAATAAACCCCTCCATTACCCATTCCACATTCTCTTTGCCATCAGCCAGCACAAAAGCTGGTTGAGTAACTATACCTCTGGGAAAATCCAAACCTTTGTTCTTAAGAGATCTGAGTCCTGGATGATCCTGCTGTATAAGACTAAAGTCATCTTTAATCTCTTTATTTCTTACTGCTAAACAATGGTGGCACAAAGATCTCCACCTGCACTCTCAGCCTAGCTGATTCTGTCCATATGCCTTGTGTATGCATTGTGAACTAGCAATTCCATTTTTCTTTCAGTGTCAGGATGAACCACTCCAGACAGCACCAAAGTCTCTCTTTTTAATATATTCAACTGATGGTCAGGAAACAAAAGACCAGTGGCTTGTCTCAGCTTCCAACTCAAAAGAATCCTTGTTTTGTTTTTTCTTTATAATTTTTTTTCATTTTATTTTATTTTTTTCATCATTGTAAGTGTCCTTTTTAATCCCCATCACCTATCTCACCATCCCCTAACCTACCTCCGTTCTGGTAACCATGTTTTTTCTCTATAGTTTAGAGTCTATGTCTTGGTTTCTCTCTCTCTCTCTCTCTCTCTCTCTCTCTCTCTCTCTCTCTTTTTTTTCCACTGCTCATTTGTTTTCCTTCTTGAATTCCACATATGAGTGAAATCCTATGCTATTATCATATGGTATTTATAAATGATATCATATGGTATTTATCTTTCTCTGATTGGTTTCTTATACTTACTGTTATACTCTCTAGCTCCATCCATGTTATTGCAAATCCAAGATTGCCTTCTTTTTGGTGGCTGAGTAATATTCCATTATATACATATTCCATTGTGTATATATACATATATATATATATATCTCCCACCTCTTCTTTATATTGTGTATATAATTCCATTATATATTAATGCCATTATATATGATTCTATTATATGTATATTCCATTTTATATATATTCTGTTTATATATATATATATATATATATATATGTATTTATATTTATATTTATACCCCACCTCTTCTTTATCCATTCATTGCTGGATACCTGGGCATCTTTCATAGTTTAGTTACTATAAATAATGCTGCAATAAATGTAGGGGTGCAAGTATCCATCTGAATTAGTGTCTTTGTATTATTTGGGTAAATAAACAGTAGTGCAATTACTGGATTGTAGGGTAGGTCTATTTTTAATTTTTTGAGGAAACTCCATGCTGTTTTCTAAAGTGACTGCACCAGTTTGCTTTCCCACCAACTGTGCAAGAGGGTTCCTTTTCCTCCATATCACCACCAACACTTGTTGCTTCTTGTGTTGTTGGTTTTTTAAAAAGATTTTATTTATTTGAGGGTGCCTAGGTGGCTCAGTGGGTTAAAGCCTCTGCTTTTGGCTCAGGTCATGATCTCAGGGTCCTGAGATCGAGGCCCATATCGGGCTCTCTGCTCAGCAGGGAGCCTGCTTCCTCCTCTCTCTCTGCCTGCCTCTCTGCCTACTTGTGATCTCTCTCTCTCTCTCTCTCTCTGTCAAATAAATAAATAAAATATTTTTAAAAAATATTTTATTTATTTGAGAGAGAGAGCAGGAACAGGGGGAGGAGCAGAGGGAGAGGCAGACTCCCCACTAAGCAGGGAGCCCAATGCGGGACTTGATCCCAGGACCCAGGGATCATGACCTGAGCAGAAGGCAGACACTTAACAACTGAGCCACTCGAGCACCCCGCTTCTTATGTTTTTTATTTTAGCCATTCTGACAAGTATGAAGTGATATTGTAGTATTGAAAAAGAACCCTTATTATGATGTCTAAGGGATACACCCATCCCTTCCTTAGTAAATCCTCCAAGGCAAAAGTGTTTGAGGTTAGCACAAATTTCTAGAGCATATTATGAAATATAATCTTGTGATACACCAAACTTTCTATCATCTCTTCTCCCCCAGATTCATTTCTTCTGTGAGATAATTGGTTCCATATATTACCTCCTGAGCAGGCATTCCAATCTCACAAAGGGGATCTCTTAGCAAGGACCAAAAGGGAACCTTCCATAGGCCACCCACTTATTCTATAAGGGAGCTGTTTTGGGGATTGGCTATATGACAAAACCAATTATCCCATGAGCAGTGGCATCTTACTTGATTTTGTTCACTAAAAATCAATTGTGTAGCTAGAGAAATGTTGAACAAAATATTTTGATGAAGTTAAAGTCAACAATCAATGATGCTTCCAGAAGCATAATAAGCAGAAGAAACACAAAGTCATACCCTGAAGTTTTTTGGGGGCTGGGGGGCAACAAATACTTGATAGAAAGTATCCAAATTAATCAACCTTCCAGGAGTTCTGCCCAGGCTCCAGTCCCTTTGCTCACTGTAGACAAATTCTACTGGAAAACTGAGTACTCAGTAATGGTGATAGTAAAATGAGTTTAACGTAGAGAAGTCCCAAATTTTAGTTTCTGTGGCTGCCATAACAAACTACCTACCACAAGCTTGGTTGCTTAAAACAACAGAAATTCCATCTGTCACAGTTCAGAAAGCAGACACCAGAAACTAAGGTGTTAGTAGGGCCCGTATCTTCTCTAGGAGAAGACTCTGAGAGAGAATCTTCCCTTGCTTCTTCCATATTCTCGTGACTCCAGGTATTCCCTGGCTTGCAACCATATAACTCCAATCTCTGCCTCCACCTTCACGTGGTCCTCTTTGTGTCCGTGTCTTCCTCTGTCTCTTGTAAGGGCACCTGTCACTGGATTTAGGTCCCACTCAGATAATTCAGGGCGATCTCATTTCAAGATCCTTAATTACATCTGCAAAGACCTTTACTCAGATAAGGTCATATTCACAGGTTCTGGGTGTTAAGACAAGGATGTATCTTTTGGGGGCCACCATTCAATCCACTATAATAGTTTTGATTACTATCACCATTACTGCCACAGCTATGTCATTCATGAGATCATTAAGTAAGCACTGGGTAGAATAGCAGAGGAAGCTGAGGGACATCCAGACATCGATGAAACCACCTTGACCCTTAAGAAATTTTTGATGAGCATCAAATGGTTCCAATATTTTCCCATCCTGGGTTCTTTCCATGAGGTTTATTCACATACCTCTACCAAAATAGTCTTTTTAGTTTCAGTTTTCTGATTACCTGCTCAAGCTATTAACTACTACTAATTGGTTTTTGTTCTTCTTCTTTTTTTGACAGCCCTCTTTTATGATTTTTCCCAGTTTTATTGAGATATACTTGAAATATAACATTGTAGTGGTTTAAGGTATACAAACATAATGATATGAAATATGTATATATTGCAAAATGATTGCCACAAGGTTAGTTAACATCTATCGCCTTACATAGTTACCATTTTTTCTCGTGACAAGAACTTTCAAGATCTACTCTCATGGCAATTTCAAGTATGCAATACAGTATTGTTAACTATAGTCACCACTCTGTACATTACATCCTCAGGAGTTATTTGTAACCGGAAGTTTATACCTTTTTACCACCTTCACCCATTTTTCCTACCTCCTACCTGCTATGGTTTGTGTTCTTACTTAACTCAATCTGTGACTTGTTCCAGGCAAATTAGACAACAAGATACACCTCCCTTTAATACTATCACTATTTTAAGTGATACAATTAGGTAGCCTAAGTCTACTTAATGCTGCTCCCAGGAAATCAGGAAGAAGCAAGCCATCTGTCTGTCTATCTATCTATCTATCTATCTATCTATCTATATCTATCATCTTCTCAAACCAGTAATTAGTTACAGAAGCCTCCCCATGCATCCATTCCTGGGCTGCTGAGAGAGGGCGGCAGTACAACAGGAAGACACCTGGGGAGGATGAACATCCTCCTTGTGCAATTTAACTCATGCATTCAAGATTGGCTTCTGTCTATTCCCGTACACAGACCTCAAACATAATGTGAGTCTGGTTCCAGACCACTGTGAGAAAGCAAATATAAGTATAATGCAACTCAAACTTTGTTTCTCTGTGCATATAAAAGTTATGTTTACATTATACTATAGTCTATTAAGTGTGCAATAGACTTATGTCTAAAAAACAGCATACATACTTTAATTAAAAAATATTGCTAAAAATCCTAACTATGATCTGAGCTTTTGGATAGTCAGAATATTTTGCTAGTGAAGGGTCTTGCCTTGATTTTAATGACTGCTGACCAATCAGGGTGGTTGTCGCTAATGGCTGGGGTGGCTGTGGCAATTTCTCAGAATAAGACAACAATGAAGTTTGCCTCATTGATGTACACTTTTTCTTTCATGAACAATTTCTCTGTGTATGTGATGCTGTTTGATTGCATTTTACTCACAGTAGAACTTTGAAAATTGGAGTCAGTCCCTCAAACCCTTCTACTGTTTCATCAACTAAGTTTATGTAATATTCTAAATCTTTGTTGTCATTTCAACAATCTTTGAAGCATCTTCACCAGGCATAGATTCCACCTTGAGAAACCACTTTCTTCACTTATCCATAAGAAGCAACTCCTCATCCTTTAAAGTTTTATCACAAGATTGCAGTAATTCAGCCTATCTTCAGGCTCCACTTCTAATTCTAGTTTTCTTGCTTTTTCCACCATATCTGCAGTTACTTCTACCACTGAAGTCTTCAGCCTTCAAACTGTAAAAAAATGTAATATCTGTGAAGTTCAATAAAGTGAAGCATAGTAAAATGAGGTATGCCTGTATATATTCTACTTGATGAAGTGCTGCTGGGTATGCCTCACTTTATGATTTGGTGGATAAGTTAATGGCCAATTCTTAATGGAAAGCTCATTTCATGAGGTTAGGCATTTAGTCTCTGGCAAAGTCCAGTAAGAATTCAAGGTTGTCTCTCAGAATAAGTCACTTGCAAAAGAGGTCATAGCTTTTATTACAAAAACAATATTAGAAGCCTTAACCATGAATTTACCACCAGGGTTCCACAAAGCACCCCAATCTGCTATGAACTGTTTAAGCTTCATTGGATCTGCTGGGTGATATGGGTTGACTGGTTAGAGCTGATTGCACCACAGCCTGGACTGATTGCCAGGGGCTGTATTGATTTGAGTTAGGAAGGAGACAACATCTGGAACAGCAGCTGCACTTGGAGGCATCACCTAATTAAGCGTATGATAATCCACTCTCATTCTCCAAGACCCATCTGTCTTCCCCATCAGCCTAATTGGAGAGTTAAATGGAGCTGTGATAGAAATGACCACTCCCTATCTTTCTAGTCACTGATGGTAGCTTTAATCTCTGGGATTCCACAGGAATGTATTATTGCTCTTCACTTACTCTTTTAGTGAGGAAGGTGAGATCCAAGACTCCATCCCTGGTCCTTCCCCTCATAATAACTCTTATTCATGAGTCAGAAGCAAATGTGAGTAGTGGGCCAGTTGCAGGATAACTTCTCCCAGAAAACACCTAGGAAATGAAAAGAAGAGGATGTGTCCACAAGTCTCACTGTGTCTATGGCATGATGGACTTGGTTCAAGAATCCATTTACACCTGACCTCCATAAGCTTCCACTCTGGCCATCGAACCACAGTGCTGTTCTTTACCTGGAATGTGTTTTTTTAGAGATATTATGGCAAAACAAGTGAAGGGTCTACTTGTATTCTTTCCCTCAGAATAAATTTAAACCAGAAAATGATCACAGGCCTGAAAAATAGGGCTAATGCTATGTCTCCTCTTTTGGTGAGTCCAATAGATATGGACTTCTTATGCAAATTTATTAGGAACTTTGTGAGTCGCTCATACATTTCAGATCTATAGACTCCACGATCAATACCCCTATGTGAAATACCCATGTGTCTCTATTAGAGAAAGCACAACCACCACCTAGCCTCTGGAGGTTAAGTGCCTGACTTGGCTTCTGCACCTGCCCTCCTGCACTATAGGATTTTCCCATCTCCATTGTAATCAGGCATGCCATTTCCATATCAGTGTTTCTCTCCACATGATTCCCAACCTACAAGAAAAAAACACAATCACATTTTTTAAAGATGTCAGTGGTTCTCTATTTGAAATATTTCTCAAAGCCTTAATAAGGAGAGGGGTTTCTCTGCCTATTTAAGGAAACACAGTTAAGAAGAAGGTAAAACTCATACTCTAAATCTGGTCTTTTGATTTCTTTCTTTATATTATGGCGAATCACTTGTGGCCTCTTAACTTTCTTTAGCATGATCACCATTCCGTACAGCTTCCTGTCAGTCAACTTATCTAAGAATTAAAACTACCTTGCCTTCTCAATGAATTCTGGTAACTGTGCCTATGTATAAAACAAAAACAAAACAAACAAAAACCACTAACTTAAACTTTATTTTTTTCACTCCTTGGTTGAGCTTGCTTGGAACTTAGTCCCACAATTTTCCCCATGTATATTATAATAATAATTGGTAAATATATGTCTTTTGTTGTGTGACCTACTACTAAGGTAGACACCATAACTAAAACCGAAGTCTAGTTATCAGCTTGAAATGAAGATGGGACAAAAAGGCTTAGAACCTGAAGAGAATGGGCTCAAGAAAAAGAGGAATAACCCTGTAAGATAAAGAAAAGAATCTGCTTAAGCTACCTCGGTCACATCCATTGGCAGGAGAAACTTAGAGGATTTGGAGTTGGTGGATAGTCCAAGTCCTCCAAATCCTTCCATAAGTCCCATTTCAGTTTTCAGGATCTTACTCCATCCCATTTAATACTTCAGCTTTCCCAGATGAGCCGTGGAGACTGGGCGTGTCCGGTAGCACACTGACCGCCCACGGCCAAATCTTTTCATTTGTTTTTGTGCACCGCGGCTCTGGATATGAGTCAAAGGGTTCTACTAAAATCATCAGATGGAGTGCCTGGGTTTAAGCTTGTGACTTGAGAATTTACTAGTTAGACTTGTCAGTCCCTTTTTTCAAGCCACCAAAGGCAGCTAAAAACACGCTCTCGCACTCGCCTTGAATTCTCGCATGCTGTCGCACAGCAGCGGCAAATCCATACCACAGCCTTACCTTCAAAGTGCACTTGACCCTGAGTGATTGCAGGAAAAAATGTTTCACCACTGCTGGCCCCAAGCTGTCACCTTTCTCTCCCTTCCACACACTGCATTTTCAGCTCCTTTGGCTCCAGTGATGTCAGGAAACAGGCCCAGATTTCCCAGTTTTCCCTCAGGTCTGGTGCATATCATCTCCTCCTGGAACCAAGTTCCATTGGGGTCAAGTGTCTTGATTGCCCAGAATACAAATAGCTCTTTGTTAATATTTGATGTTTTGTTCATTTGTCACTTCCTTTTTTATTTTTTGTTTGTTTTCATTTTTGTTTTACAGATAATGTTATCTGTAAAACAAAAAAGCTATCAGGCTTCTACACAATCATGTTTGACTAGTTTGGGCAAATGAAATCTCCTGTTACAGTCTATTAAATGTACAAGCCAAAGTATTTATTGAGGTTTTTTTTGTTTTTGTTTTTGTTTTTATTTTTTTTGATGCCTCTGTTTAGAAAACATCTGCCTATATATTATGGAAATTGAGTCTACAAACAGATAAAATATGTAGATGTGGAGATAATAAGATTGCTCTATTTTGTTTATTTTGTTTATTTTGTGATTTAGGGGTTTTTTTGCCAGGAAAACACAACACATTCCAAAGAGGCTTTTAAAATAATAATAATTGATACTATTCTTTTAAACACTAGGTCTTTTGAAAAGTGTCTCTGCTATGTTAATGCATATTGATCTAAACTGATTAACTTGTTCTAATTTTTTAAAATTTAGTTTGCTTTGCTCTCATCGTCTACTTTTTTTCTCCAAAATTATTGACTGCCAACCTTGTGCTTGCTTTTGCTCTTTAAACTAATTTGTTTTTCTTGGTGTATCTTATTAAGGCCAATTGACACACATATTCCAGTATTTTTATCTTTCTAAGCATTCCCTACACATTTAGAATTAGTATCTATTTTCAGTACCTTCATTATCCTTCCTAATCACAAGATATATTTCTTCACTGTTTTTCTGTTTGAAAGCCAATTTTATTACTTAGTCCCTCTCCTACAATTAATTTACTCTAGTTGAATTGTTGCTGTATTTTACCTAAGAGAGAACAGCACGCCTCTGGTGGTCCAAGTTCTCTCTTACCGAAGCACTCAGTGTGGGACCTTGGAGTTATCAAGAAAATTTATTTACCAACACTTTAAAGATTCTACTATATGAAGTACATTGCATATCGCACTCTAGAGGAAATACAGGAGAAACAATTTCCTCTTTTAATACATTTATAAATTCATGAGAAAAATGCTAAGAAGAAGTAAAGTCATTTATTCTTTAAAATGTTAATCAGCCCAAAATGGCATCGTTTATTCACACCATGATTGAGTGAATTGTAATCAATGCCTACTACGTGCCTACTGGGCTGGTTCTAGGAGCACAGTAAAATGGTGGTACCTGGCCCTTATACTCCGAAGTATATCCTGGAAGGCTGATTGAAAGTAAATAGAAATTGGGGCAGCTGGGTGGCTCAGTCTATTGGGCATCCAACTCTTGATTTCAACTCAGGTCATGACCTTGGGGTCATGAGATTGAGTCCTGTGCTGGGCTTCACACTTGCCATGGAGTCGGCTTGAGATTCTCTCTCTCCCTCCCTCTTTGTCCCTCACCCTGCTCACACTCTCTAAATTAATTAATTAATTAATTAATTAGATCCATAAACATAAGAAAAATGAAAGTGAACAGAAATTACAAGTATGAGCACTACCAAGGGCAAGCATTGACTGTTCTTGGAACAGGCAATATGGAAATCCAATCTCGTCACATCACTCAGAGAGAACTTCCTTGACTTAATTATGTTTACCCTAAAAACATTAATAATGTTGGCTAGGCAAATAGAAAGGAGTAGAAAACAAGAACTGGTGTGTACTGACCAAAGGAACACTTAAAGTGGTATAGGAAAGACCCTTGGAAAGAGATAACTCTTAAGATATATGTAATTTGATCTAGAAAAAAATGTTTAAGGCACTAGCTAAGTTCTCTATAAAACACTGTCTGCAAGGAAGGACATGGAGGGGTTGGAAATGACTGAGGAGTGCATTCCAAGTGGAAGGAACATCTTAGCAAAGAATGGAAGGCAAAGCTGTAGTGTAGATGGGCTGGACGACAAAGGGGAAGCTGGTGAGTAACACGAAATGAAGCCTCACAGAGATGAGGAAGGTATTAAAGAAGCTTTAATAGCCAAGGAAGTGTGTTCTAGATGCTAAGTGTAAAATGAGAATAAGAGGAATGAGAGGCTAGAAGGAGAATCCTCGGAGCCATGTGAGTGTTATTGCCTGGGTTAGGCTAGTGTGGCAGATGCTGTTGGTGGCCTGCCCAAATCCCTTTGGCATCCCCAGTCCTGTTTCCATACACACCACCTGCTACCTACCACAAGCATCTGCGACTCTCAGCCCTAGGGCTTTCCCTGGCCACAGGAGCATGCCTGGCCTATTCAGGGCACAGGCCTGACATTTGGGGGAGTTAATACCTTTCACCAGGAAAGGATAGAAATTCAGTGCATGAGTACCTCACTTCTCCCACCCCAGCAGAGAGGGGCAGTGGTGGGGCACGTCATCTCAGTAGATCACCAAAAACTTTCTCTTAGCTTTCTTCTCTTCTCTGTGTTACTTCCTCACTCTTATCTGAGCTATCCTGAGATCACCTCTAAATAAGTGACCTCTACCAAATCCTTGTCTCACAGTCTACTTCTGGGGGAACCCAAGCTGAGCAGTTAGTTACTGAGGAGACTGAGAAGAATAAGGAATGTTTGGAGATGATGATAAAGAGAGAGTTCCTTAGTAGATACCCACCCTTAGACTCAGGGGCCCATCCCCATATCCTACAGCCAACTCCATTCTGTCCTAGTAACAAAGATACATCCCACTTGTGTTGTTCATCCATTAAATGAGAGCTGTGGATCACCAACACTGGTAGCAACAAAGAGACATGGTCCTCAGGGCGCCTGGGTGGATCAGTTGGTTAAGCATCTGCCTTTGGCTCAGTCATGATCCCAGGGTCCTGGGATTGAGTCTCGTGTCATGCCCCTTGCTCAACGGGGAGCCTGTTTCTTCTCCTCCCTCTGCCTGCCGCTCCCCCCGCTTGTGTGCTCTCTCTCTCTCTCTCTCAGATAAAAAAATCTTAAAAAAAGAGAGATACATGATTCTTAATTTTAAAAAATCTACAAGAATACAACATTCAGTGCTTTCCACCATCGTGTGCCAGTTACTGATCTCAGGTTGTTTTGATTACAGAGAATGAACACCCGTGGAGCCAGGACACCTCTGCGTTAACATGGACTCGAAAGACACTTAATGGAAACACTTACTTTACAAGGTAAGACAACTGAGGCACAGGGAAGAGAAACAGCTGGAGCACAGTCACACACGTGGTGAGTGGAGACCGGCAAATAAGATCTGGATCCTCTGTCTCTTCTGTCTAGTCCATCCCAGCCACCGCTGTCTGCCGGCAGGAAGGGAAAACAAAAACAAAAACAAAACCCCTTCAAAAATAATAGGAAACTGTTGTTTTACCGTATCTATGGTAAAGGACTGAGGCCAACTGTTTTGAAGGCAGTTGCTGTCAGTACTAAAAAAACAGCACTTTTTAGACACAAAGATCATGATTCGCAAAATTCTAAAACATGTTCTCTTGCCACGTGTTGTTTTTCTTTTTTCTGGATTGGAAGATAATAGAAGTTAATGTGTACAAGAAGCAGTTCAGTACCCTCAGGTAATGATAAGGTATGTATCTAAGTGATCTTTGTCATTGAATACAAACCAGACTGCTCAACAAATGCTGAGAATTGCTGTTAATTACCTACCAAAACACAACTTACCAGAATTCAGAAGTGAAAGTCAAACAGGAAAGATAGGTCCAGTTGAACACACCTGGAAAAAGGCAACAGGCAGCCAGGTTGCACTGGAGTTCGGTGGGTATTAATACAGTTGTTCTGTGGAAACTCATTCAGGTGTTGACCATCAAACATGTAGGTGCGTCGTTCTATTATCTGTGGCTGAAATAACCAACCCCATTTTCCACATCAAGCTCATGGTCTCCCAGGTAACAAAACTTCATTTACATCTAATTCTGACCTTCTGTCAGGGTTGCGTCTGAGTTTCCGGGGGGCTCTGACAAAGCTCTGAGCCATCAGTGGGGATCAGAGGGTGAGTGGGCTCTGGGTCTTGGTGGTTATCCATCCACGCCTTTTCCTGTTGCCTCTGTCACACGCTGACCCTCGAGCTACTTGGAGTGTGCCAGCTTTCTGTACCATGTTTGCACAACTCCTGGTAGCATGGGAAATGGTCTGCTTTTCCTCCTGGCAGGTTGAGGAGTGTGGGGAACTTGGGGAGCCGACACAGGTCCACCTGCCTGGAGAGCGCTCATGACATTGCCTCTGCTCCTGAGCTGTGCTGCTGTCCCCAGTCCCACTCAGGAAGGGTAGCACTGGGCTTGCTGTGTCTCAGGTTTCAGCCTCATCCAGGTCCTCGGCCTCAGGCCAAAGAGTACAGGAGAGCAAGGTGTCCCGGGAATGAGCCAGCCTTTGAGCTTCTCACTCCCTCCTGGCTGTACACCTCTGACAGTCTAGACTCTGTTATTGGGAAAATAGACCCTGCCTGATTAAGGATCCTTCCAAACACTGCTGTGACTTTTGTTCTATATTTTGACCTTGACTTGTGAAGATCCCAAGAGCCAAAAATTTCACTCTTTTTTCTCTCTGTCCTTTGATGCCCCATGGATTTGCTGCTTGAATAGAGAAAGTGTCACAAGTTAACCACTGTGACATCGAGAAAAGTGAAGATTAATCATCAATTAATATATAAAAATATGTCTCCAGTGACACTTATACAAATTCTTCCTCTGCCTTTTCATGTGTAATGTAAAATTGAGACTGGTGAGGGACACCTGGGTGGCTGAGTCAGTTAAGCATCCAACTCTTGATTTCAGCTCGCGTCATAGTCTCAGGGTCAGGAGGTCAAGCCCCAAGTTAGGCTCCGCGATCAGCAGGGAGTCTGCCTCTCTCCCTTTCCTTTTGCTCATTTCATTCATGGTAGGCTGAAAGCCTCATGGTCCCACTCACCATAATTTACGCACTGGATTGAGTGTGCTAACAATGTCATTACAGTTGATTGGCAGCCCTAATCTTTAGTAGGGTCACACCCAGATCCCCACTGGTACTCAGCGGTCTTCACAACAAAGGTGGGAAGCACAACTTTCCGCCTCTTGATTTGTCATGTGTAGGACCCAGGCTCCAAAGCAAGACAGGGACAAAGCTGGAACTCGAGTTCTGCTATCTGTAGTTAGGTCATGTGCTGGGGGGGCGGTATTTGTTTTGTTGTTTTTACTCCTGGTCTGTGCTGATCCCAGTGTTAGCCATTATCAGAGACCTGAGTGCATCTTAAACTTGAAGCTGTTGGGGCACCTGGGTGGCTCAGAGGCTTAAGCCTCTGCCTTCAGCTCAGGTAATGATCTCAGGGTCCTGGGATAGAGCCCCACATTGAGCCCCCCCACCCCCCGCCCACATCAGGCTCTCTGCTCAGCAGGGTGCCCACTTCCCTCTCTCTCTCTCTCTGCCTGCCTCTCTCCCTATTTGTGATCTCTCTCTGTGTCAAATAAATAAGTAAAATCTAAAAAACAAACAAACAAACAAACCTTGAAGTTGTTCCTTCTTGACTTCTTTAAGGGAACTAGGTATCATCTCAATAGATGACGGCATTAGAGTGGAACCTAAGAGAACCTAACAAAAATTTTTATTTGAAATTTATGGCAATACATTTTTCTCCTCAGTATGCAGCAGCAGTCACTGGATAAAGTTAGTTTTACTGTCTATATATAACAGTCTTATTTAGCAAGACAGCATTTCTTAGAAAATAATTTCTAGACTAGAGACACAATTTTAATTAAGTAGAAACCATTCAATATAATAGAAGCTACAGATAACTGTTTTGTGGATATCCTTCTCAGGTCAAAAATAATTTGGTAAAACACCTTCCTGAAATTATATCCACTTTGAGTCTCACTACATCATGCAGTTGAAAGCTAAATGAAATTAGTAGCCTGCTGTTAAATGATACAATGTAAAAGGCTAAATGCCATATAATTGATAAGCACCTAAAAACCCAGCCAGTCTGTATACCCTAAGCAAATGAGCATACTTCAAAAACAATGATGTGATATCTCATTATCAATCTCAAAATTTATACTCTGGCATATTTAGTGTGCTGAATAAAGGTTTTGTGTTTTTTTTCCTTTTTCCCAAATACTGTCCCTTATCGAGTTGGAAAAAGGGCTCATTCTCAATTATTAGCCAATATTTATGGAGCACCTACTTGGGACAAGTTAACATACTGAGCATTAGGGATTCTTCAAGGGATAGTAAAAATCATTACTTCCTCATGGTAATTTACTAAATATTTTTCAAAGAGGTTTTAAAAAAATGCTTACTTCCAAAGATAAGGTCTGGGCATTGGAAAGGACATCCTGCTAGAAGTGAAAACAGCCAACTCTTGCAGGCACCAATCTTTTGCACTGACCTTCTTCCCTTGACAGCCTCTGTCTGAGGATCACAGTTGCTGCCATTTTGAGGGGAAGAACTGTTTCCCCTTTAGCTCAAGTCTAATTATGGCCATCTAGTCTTTTTTTTAATTACTCATAGCATAAATGAAGTAAATCTAGAATATTTAAATGTGGCTAATTAACAGCCAAGAGATAACAAAAGAGAAATAAAGGCACACAGACTCGTGCACACACCAACCATGTCACAAGACCATATGGCTCAGAATGCATATCTATTTATCTTCAGCTTGGGGATTTGCATCCCTGCTGAACCCTAGTGTCACTCCATCTGCAAGAGGCCACCTTTAAAACTGGCCAGCCTGGAAACACGCTCAAAGACTTCCACACTCGGCAGACAGTGGACAATGATCATGACTATGGACTCTGACATCAGACAGATAAGAGTTCAAATCCCAGTTTTGTTACATATCTGTGTGGTGTTAAGCCACTAAATATCTATTACCCTTTGGAAAATAGCATTAATGATGCCTTCCTCACTGGGTTGTTTTCAGAATTAAAGAAAATAACAAGTATTTGGCACACGACAGAGCTTAAGTGCACAATTAATAGTAATTAATATTACCATCATTATAATAAGAATTATTTAAAAGCCATAAAAGGGGGTGCCTGAGTGGCTCAGTCAGTTAAATGACTGCCTTCAGCTCAGGTCATGATCCCACTGTCCTGAGATCAAGCCCCACATTAGGCTCCCTGCTCAGCAGGGGAGTCTGCCTCCCCCCCGCCACTTATGCTCTCGCACTTACTCTCTCTTCAAATAAATAAATAAAATCTTTTTTAATAATAATAAATAAATAAATAAATAAATAAATAAATAAATAAAAGCAAGACCCAAAGAGAATGGAATTCCTTCTCTAGTTACCTAGAGCCTGCTACCTTATTTTCATTTTTTGTCCCAAGATCTGCCTCCGGGGAGGCTCAGTCTGTGAAGCATCTGCCTTCAGCTCAGATCAAGATCCCAGAGTCTGGGGACTGAGTCCCACATCACGTTCCCTGCTCAGCCGAGAGCCCACTTCTCCCTCTGACTCTCCTCCATCGCGTGCTGTCCCTCTTTCTTACTCTCTCTCTCAAATAAATAAACAAAAATATTTTCAAATGAAAAAATAAATAAATAAACAAGACCTGCTTCTGGAAAGTCCACTGTCATCCGAAAAGGCTATGCTCACACATATCAATAGTCTTCCTAACAAACATGAATAGGATAATTTACTCAATAAAATACCCTAAACATACAATCCTGCGTGACATATACATACAGAGTGGAGATAATTTTCTACCAATGCATAGAGGGTTATACAGTAAATATAAGAGATGGTTCAAGGCTTGATATTAATGAGCAAACAAAATATATAGACCAGATCTTCGAGAGAGAGAGAGAGAGAGAGAGAGAGAGAGAGATGTTGGTAAGTGCTATGCTTTTGAAAAAAGTTCTTTGGTCAAATAAGTTTCAGAAATCTTGACTTTAAAAAAGGAAAAAAAATATTTCTGCAAGACTTCTGTAATCTGTAATAAGCTAGCAAGCACTATGGAGCTTAAATAACCAATATAAAATTTGTAGTATTTCCCTAATTTATGTATGCTGAACTTTCACAAACATGTCACAGTTTTTTTATGGTGGGAGACATAGTTCAAGAACTAGTGTTTTATGGAACATTGAGAAATACTGGTGAATTTAAAAAAGCATTATTATTCTAGAAGATAGATAGTTCCATGCGCTCTAACAGGCTGTCAACTTTTAATGGGAAAGAGATTTAATCTCTTTGAAGAATGGATAGGATGAACTATTCAAGGTAGGAATTAACAGGGAAAAAAAGCCCACTATAGAGCTACTTAGAGATATTTCTTACATATTCACTTATTTATATATCATTCCATTTTTATTTATTCATAATTCTAATTTCTGCAAGGGATTTGAGGTGGTTTCCAGATGTATGTTTATCCCTCACCACCACTTAGCTAGCACTTCAAAATAGTCCTTTGGCTTGCATGATGCATTGCAGTCTACAATGTCTCCACATGCAGGGTTCATGAAATATAATGTGCTTAAACATGATAGGGGAGAGAGGAGCAATGATCAGTCAGTAATACTGATTCTCAGCCTTCATAGGGACTACTGTCCTTTTAACAAGTGTCTCAGCTGACTCCACGCCAGTAATGTAAGTGTCCATTTTTTGAATGTTGCTTTAGATTAATGTTATTTAGAAAAGATATCTAATCACAAGCTTTCATTTCTCATCATGCTCTGAAAACATAGTATTTCTCTAGATAGATGATGATAGATAATAGATACATAGATGGATGATTAGATAGATCATAGGCGAGTGGATAGGTAGATAGGTAGGTAGGTAGATATAAATTCCAAGAGGTTTACAAGTATAAATTATGACTAGGAATAATCTAAACTAGGGATTTTTAATTGTATACTAAAATAGGCTGTCCTAACAAGGAGATGACTCAAACTTTGAACTTAACTTATTTCAAAGACAGAAATAAAGGAAGAAGGGAAGGGAGAAAGGAAGGAAGGGAGAGGAAAGGGAAAGAAAGTGATAGTGGGAGAGAAAGAGGGAATAGAGCTGGTAGTTGTAGTTTAATACTTCTGGTTTCATTAAAATGGTTTAAAAGGAAGAATTTACTGGAGTGCCCGGGTGATGTAGTCAGTTCAGTGTCCAGCTCTTGATTTCCACTCATGTCCTGATCTCGGGGTCTTGAGATCAAGCCAAGTGCCCCCTCTCTTGACTTGCCTTCATGTTCATCAAGAGTCTGCTTGAGATTCTCTTTCCTTCTGCCCCTGCCCTCATACACTGTGTGTTTACGTGTGTGCATACATGCTGTCTTAATTAATTAATTAATCAATTAAACAGAGCTTGGGGTGTAGGGTTGACAATGTTTGTGTGGCAGGCCCTGCAGAAGAGAGCAATAGCCAGAGTTCTCATCTCTAAGGACAGGTTTAGTCCACTGACTGCTGGCAACCCCATCTAAGCAATCCTTTGGAGGGGGAGACTTGCAACAAGAATCATTCAAGGAAAAAAAGGTTTGGGTTCATATTTATAAGCCTCTGGAAAATAACATTTGTAATGCTATTTTTCAATAGGATTTCTCACAACTATAGGATAACAAAAGGGAAAGGAACACACACAAAATTTGGCACAAAGTGGTGTGGTTTGCATGGTCCTTAGGGGGTGGGGCACCTGCCTACGTGACCCAGAATGACAGCTGTCAGTTCCAGCCTGTCCCAGCTCCATCGCCACCTCCCCTAATGATTACCTGCCATCTGTGTCCTCAGCCACACCCATTGGGACACCAATGACTGACTCAGCCTAGCAAAATTAGAAGGTCAACCCCTGTCCACTTGCAAGCGGGGTCTGGCAACTGTCCAGAGCCATCTTAAGTCATTGAACCTGAGGTCAACAGAACCAGAACCCTCTGTGCCAGGAAGAATATTATATTTCAGGTTCCCTAACAAACCCTCACTGGCATGGCCAGCCTATCTAACTGACCCTTCAGTTCAATCTCATGCTGCTTGCTTTTTCTGAAGAGTGTCTTCCTCAAGGTGTGACCTATTAGGAACCTGATTTTGAACACCAGCCAGCTACCTCAGGAGTTAGACCTTTCTCACCTGGCAGGGGAGAGTAGGAAGATGGGGAAAGATAGGAGAATTTTAATTCATAGGAGGACACAGTGAAGATATGAAAAGTGAAAACTTACACCACAAAAAGTGAAAATGAGAAGTTCAAAGATAAAGATTGTAAGGAAAGCCTCAGTTAAGTGAGCACTTGGCTACCTGGATAATTTATCCAGAAATGTCGGGCACCAGGCTCAGGTCCACAGTGAAGACACTTTCATTCAACTTGCACCAAGGACAAGCTCAGATCAGGAAGCAGATGTGGCTGTTTCCAGAAGTTGGTGTTCCTGGGTATTTTTTAGAAGACTGGGTAAGACTCTGAGTGACTTTCATTTGTGATGTTAAAACAATAACACTTTGCATTAATTATTCTTTGAATGTTGGCATGTTTTCTCTACCACTTTTGGCACTTCTATCATCTCACTGTTTTTTCAGTGTGGTGACTAATGCACACAATGGTTACAAGAAAATAATAAAACTACAAAATGCTGTGTTCGTTTTTACTGTGGTCTTGATATTTTTTTGAAATTTGATGTAATAAGACCATCAGTCACTGGCATGTCGGACATAATGAGCACAGAACTGAATCTCCATGGTTCCTGTTCCCAGAAAAGGGGGTAAGCTCCTTCACAGAGAGGTGGGTCTGACCCCACCCCTTCCCTAAGTAACACTTCAGCACTTCCTTTAACATCTCTTATGGTTCTACCCTTCTCAGTTTTCCTTACCCCTCTTCCTCTGGGTCCCTAAGTTTTACAGGGTTCCTTTTTTGCACCTTTCCTTCCTTTCATTTGCTGATTCTTGTCTGCATCCCTTCTGCTCATGACCTCACAGACATCTATGGGCATGATTTCAAGATCTCTCTGGAATAATTTGACATAACTGTCATCCAAATTTCTTACTACCTAAAGCACAAAGAAAACAGATCTACTCTTTTTCCTAAGCACAGAGTTCTGTGCATATAGAACTTGTCCTCATCTCCCTCATTCCCTGACAGGCTAATCACACCCTAAATTAGTCAACATTCTCTCTCAACACATGACTTGCTGCTTCCATGCAAGCCTCCACTGATTATTTTTTAATTGAGTTATAAATGACACATAACACAGTATTTTAGGTGCATAATATAATGATTCAGTATTTGTGTATATTGTGAAATGATCACGTCTCATTAACATCTATCACTATACAGTTTTTTTTCTTTGTGTGTTGAGAATTTAGAAGATTTAGTCTCTTAGCAATTTTCAAATATACATTACAGTATTCTTTTTTTTTAATTTATTTATTTATTTGTTTATTGTTACTAAATTTTTTTTCCCAGTGTTTCAAGATTCATTCCCCATTCCCCACACCCAGTGCTCCATGCTTTAGGTGTCCCCAGTACCCACCACCAGGCTCTCCCATCCCTCCACCCCCCTCCCTCCAAGTCCCTCAGTTTGTTTCTGTGTCCAAAGTCTCTGTTGTTTCGTTTCCCTCCCTAGATTACCCTGGTACCCATTTACTTTCCTTCTCCCACTGTCCTCCAGTTTACCCCTCATGCACCGCAAGTAAGTGAAACCATATGACACTTGACTTTCTCTTCTTGCCTTATTTCACTCAGCATAATCTCTTCCAGTCCAGTCCATGTTGCTGCAAAAGTTGGATATTCATCCTTTCTGATGGAGGCATAGTATTCCATTATATATATGTACCACATCTTCTTTATCCATTC
>PITA01007255.1:0-15000 GCA_004023965.1 Spilogale gracilis
CCCCCCCAAGACTTTTTAAAACAGACTTGGTAACATGACTTCCTAGGCCTTGATCAACCCACATTTTTTGTTAATCTTCAATAGTGGTTAAAATTTTGTCTGTGGCATAACAGCGAGAACAACTCAAACCCCTTCCACCTGCTACAATGTGCTTTCCCCCCATATTCAATGGGAGGACAGCTCGAGAGACAATTTCTGTTTGACTTAAACTCGACTCAGTCATTGAGCTTACATGGCCCAAACGACAACTACTGACTTCCAATACTGTAATGCTCAACTGCCCCTTTTGGAGAAAGGACGGAAAGTTTAAGAAGTACCTGGTTTAAGCGTTTCACAGAGTAAACACTTTCTTACATTTTTTAACGATTTAAAACGCACTCTCAGAGCATTCATTCAGAAACATGAACAGCATTATGAATTCCGCCCTCCCCACAGGTTTGATTTGACTTTTACAAATTAATAACATGGTCTGTTTTATTTCTTTCTGATGTTTAATATTCTTCTGAAAATGCTATATAGTTCCCGGTAGTTTGCTGCCCTGGGAAGAGGGTGAAAGTAACAATAAAGCTTTTTCAGACATTTTAAGCCAGACAACATGGGAAGCCTTTAGAAAGAGAGATGATCGCCAGAGTTAGCATTTATGAAGCCTTATCTGCATAACAGGCATGGAACTAAATGGGATTTCTTTTTCTTCTTTCCTTAAAACAACCCTATGAAGTTATTAAGTTATTCCCATTGTAAGGGTTTGAAGACTGAATCTTTGTAAGGTTGGGTTACCTGCCCCAGGTCGTAGCAAGTGGAAAGGCTTGCCTTTATACTCCTTAATCTGACTCTAGTGACCATTTTACTAATCACTGTGTTCTCCAACCCTCCCAAGCAAGTTATAAAGAATAAGCACTCTCAGGAAACCAAAAAAGTTGCTGAAATTTCACAATTGTCCCATAGGACATTTATGAAGATGAACTGCCAGGAATCCTTTGGGCCGGGAGATATAAAAAGCATTTAGATATAAAGGAAATGAGCAGGGAACCCTAGAGAAAAATGGAAAGGATAAAGAAAGAGACAGGTACGAAATACAGGCATATTTGACTCCACAAATTTGGTTCCTCTGAAAACAAAACAAAATGAAACAACTACCAGCCACTTCATTTTCTGCTTTTATAAGACACACTTTTATTAAAAAACCACCTTTCAGTTTTCTCATCCTTGCAACTTGGCCCGGTTAACCATAACTGATAGCTCTCTGAAGTCTCACAAGTTACGTTGTGACGCTTTGCAGTCCTCCCCCCTATTACCAGAAAAGTTGGGTAGATCAAGGCCCAGCTCTCGTCCTCTGTCCTTGCTGTCTCAGTGGTATGACACACTACTGGTCCTTAGTGTCTCTACAAGTTGTCTTTCTTATATGACTCCTTATCCTTGTTACCTTACATTAGGATCATCTTTTTCTATGTATGTCTTAGACCCTGCTTGCAACTAGATTTTATACTCCTGGAGGGCAGGAGACATAGCTTACATGTTTGTAAGTAAAAACAAAACAAAACTGGATGCTCAAAAAAAAAAAAAAAAAAAAAAGTGACAAGGACAATGGGGCTGAGATTACCTAGGCTTCATATACAAGACACAGACCATAACTCTTGATCTTTTTTGTTCCTTTTCTTCCGAATCTTGAGAGAATACAGAGACAGAAAATTGTCTAAAATTTGAATTTGTGATGGTACTGATACATATGGGTGCAGTCACCAAAACAACGGCAAAGACAAAGATAAAAAAACCAACAAACGCCAATAAGAGCAAACATGACAATAAACGTCAACAATTAACAAAATCAGGGAAAAACAAAGGCCTCGAAATTCATCTTTTCTACGCGAGTGTAATAACATGTCTAAAGTAGCATTTTTATATATAGTATAAGAAATTTGTAGGTTATACGAGCCCTTGACTCTTGGCCATAAAACCAATCAATCATCATCCTGAGAGGGACCAAATATGTACGTGGATAGACTTAAATTCCCCTCACATTCAACCGCAACTTAGTCCAAGTTCAGAAAATCCAGTTCAGCTATTTTCTCTTTCAACAGATTTCCACATGTTATTAGAAGTACACAGTTAACCAGGTTTCATGCAGTAGACAAAATGGCATTGTGGGATTACATTAGTTCGACAGCTGCTTTATGACTATAGCTTCCAGACCAATTTATTTAATATTGATCTTTAAACAAACATCAGTACAAATAAATTTGAGCACTCCAGTCCCGAGATTTTATATCTATAAAAGAGGCCTATATTCAGAGAAGCACGGCTGCTTGTATTTCTGCCTTTGATTCTGTTTTCTTTGATCCTACCAGGTATCAAATACATCAATGCCAAATTAAAACAAATCCATCTTCAGATGACACTCTGTTTATAATCTTTCGTGCAGAAAGAATTTTTCTATCAATGACTTCCAGCAAGCGTTTTAACTGATCTTTTTATTGCTTTATTCTCTGACAACTACAAAAAGCAGCAGCGCCCTGTCCTGACTTGAGGAGCACAGAAGGCTCTACCTGGAATATCCGCCGGGAAGGGCTGAGTTCCACTCCCCATCCCTGTCTCCACGCATGCAGCTTGCCCTCTTTTATGATTCTAACCCAGCGGCAGGGGCGCACCAAGATCCAGCTGCCCCCTGCCGAGAAAATTGCTGCACAAAGCTAGGGGTTTGGGAGGCCAATCTCAAGACTTTTACGGGACTACAGTTGACCATTTGGAGGAGGGGACAGCTGGGTGCTAAATATAAATGGGACAAAAGACTTAGATAGGGAAATAGATAATGAATCCAGGGATTAAACACTCGATTCAATTAGGCCAGCATATATGAATGTGAGGCATAAATGGACCCAACATAATTATTTGCACAGGACTTATTTATGCCCTTCTTAGTTATCCTGATTGAGTACAGATATGAGGCTCATCAGGAGATGGATATTCCTGTGGTCAGGAACTGGGATAAAGTTCAAAGTTTTTGGTCACAATTCATTCACGTCGGCCATCTGTTTTGTGTTCCTTGAGGTCTACTGATTGATTATATTGATCTCTCGAAGAAATAAAGTTTCTTCTCTGTTCTTTTCTCCCACCTCCTTTCTCTTCCCCTCCACCACTTCCTTCCTTCTTTTCTTTTAAATATAAATATTCCAGAAACAGAGTGAGTCAGTGGAAAAGTCCTTATGGGAAATTAAAAATCCTTTCAGCACAACATTCAACCTTTTTCCAGACACCTCGAACCTGTGCTATCCAAGGAAGGTATATCTGCTCTGAAATTGTAAGGTAATTGTTTTTTGTGAGTTATGAATTTCAGGCAATGAAGGGTTGTTTTAAGGAATATTTGAATTAAAAAAACCTTTTTCCTTTGTCATAAGTTAGGGCTCAAGGAGAGATTGAGAGGACATGTTATTTGAATGTTTAACATCAGAAATGCATAAAAGATACAATTATTTAAGCCCACTATTCCTCACTCAATCTAACGGATTGATGCTATAAATAAAGCAAATCTATTATTGATACAAGTACCACCTTCCACTATGCCCCCTTCCGGTGCACTGACATAAATGAACTTCGAGCATTAAACAAAGGTACAGAGTGGGAACCACATCTACTATAATTCCCCAGTTTGAAAGGATGCTCCCTTCTTCACCAAATCCTTAAAACTATTCACATTCTACAGACAGATAAGAAGCACCCACGTGGTCAGATTGGTCTATTCTCTTGCCCCCCGGGGGGAACAGGGTGAAGTTTAAGGTACAGATACTCGTCCACATTGCTGCTGACCCTAAGGGAGAGAAGGCGGACCCTCCACATAGCTGAAAGGCCAGCAGAGGTATCACCAGGAAATCTCTAACATGCTATGGTTGAGCCAGTCAAATGGAAGATCTTTCAACCTGGGTGTGTTGTGGGGTGGATGCGGAATGATTTTTTGTCCTCATAGAATTGCTGAGAGGATCAAATGGTAAGACATATGTAAATCTGCTTTGATAACCAGATATCAAGCCAAAGTAAGGCTCATATGCTTTTATGACTCACAATTATCTTGATAAGGTATTAGAAAAGCAATAATTTTATTAAAGGAAGTCTACCTTTTATAGCTAATGGAGGCTTGTGTACTGGCTGATGTTTAAGCCAGAGTAAAGGCTTAGATAGCTGGAAGAGCTGGTCTTCCCTCCTTGTGCCTCCCTCACCCTGGTATCCCATCCATGCATCGCTAACTGAATTTTCCATAAGGCATCATTCCAACTGAAAACTCGATGCTTTTGCATGTCATCCCCATTGTACCATTTACTTGGCTGATTCTCAAGGAGGTGGGGCAGGCAGGTGAGGGAAAGATCTGTCCCAGTCCCGGGTGCTAACACCCACAATGACAATCTATAATGAATGATGAGTCAATGGTACCCATGAGACAGGTGATTCATGGTAACTGATGGTGTAAGTCACAGGCAACAGCTATGTACTGGGCAGAGAAAATGCTGAGAACCATTTTCTGCAGACACCTCCATTAAAACCTTTACAATAGTGAGTATGTAATTTTTTGCCTTTTTACCTATGGACCATGAGCAATCTGAGATATACTCAGCACATCTGTGAATCCCCAATAAGTGACAGAGTCCACAGCATAGACCAGAGAATGAATGAATGAGCACAGGCTAGAGGAACAAATTCAGAGACGAGGTGATGATGGTTTTGGAACCATGATGTATGAGCAGAGTTTGAAGGAACTAGTGGATGTTGATCTTAGAGAAGAATCAAGAGAAGAGGCATGTCAGCTGCAGCCAAATATACAAAAGACTTTATGATAGAAAAAAGATTTGTTTTCTCCATGTGGATCAGTGGATGGAAATTTCAGAAATAAGCTTAAAGTGTCCTGAGATTCCCTCCTTTCCATCATCATCTGCATTTACTAGGTCATAACTGCTAAATATTTGTTTTATTTCTTCTCCATTTCCACTGCCAGAGTCTTAGTTCAGGCCTTCATCTTCATCTGTTGGGCTATGCATACTTCCCTGCATGTAGTCTCTTACTCATTTAATCTCACTCTCCAGACTGGCCCAGGTTTTAGTATGTTGTCCCTATTAAAATCTCTTGGAAGGCTCTCCACTGTCCTCAAAATAAAACTCAACTTCCTTCACTTGGAAACAGGTCTTTGATGACCTGCTATTTTCTTGAGTATGTTAACTCCATACCTTAGACATAATCTTCTCTCTGACTTAATACCCTTCTTACCTGGCCCTCCTGGGTAACTTGTACTCATCTTTCAAGATTCTGTTCACAAATCTCCTCTTCTATAAGGCCTTCCTTGACCCTCTCAGGCATGTTCATTCAATCACTTCTCAGTTTCCACAGGTTATCTTGTGAATTATTATTACTATCTTGAGGGAAGGTAATAGTCTATTTATCTTTGTTTCCCCAATAAGTAGTTGAGTAAATAAACAAAAAATTGAGTAGAGCTTCAAAAAATTGGGCCAGTGTCTTTTAGGAAGTAGTGAGTCTAGGTGCTCGGCTGGTGGGCTGCACTAGACTTTTGCAGGTGCTCCCAACTCAATCCCTCCACCCCCATCTTCTTAGGGCTGGGTGAGAAAAGTGGGTAGGAGAGAGTCAAAGCATGCATATGTGTAGAAGTTGAACAGCACTTCCTAGTTCTGGGGCTCCCGGATGGCTCAGTTGGTTAAACACCTGCTTTTGGCTTGGATCATGATCCCAGGGTCCTGGGATCCAACCCCGCTTTGGGCTCCCTGCTCAGCGGGGAGCCTACGTCTTCCCCTCTCTCTGCTGCTCTCTCTACCACTCCCCCTACTTGTGCTCTCTCACATTCACTCTCTTTCAAACAAATAAATAAAATTAAAAAAAAAAAAAAAGAACTTTCTAGTTCTGGCAATCAGACTAGTCAGAAAGGCAGAGCTTACTTTCATTATACACAGATGATGAACTAGTCCAGGATCTAGGTTTAAATACTACAAAAGCCCCCTAAAACAAGCTAAGACTGTCAGGTGCAGTTAGAGAGGAAGTTGGAGAGGATTTCGCTTAGAAACTTGCACACAAACAAAAAAACGATTTTTATTAACAAAGAACTTGAGCAAAGTCCTTCCTTGTGGAATGGGGGTCAGTAGATTCTGTGCTCTTAATGTTGGCTCCTAATGGTTAGTTCTTACATGAGAGAGCATCAATGCTAACATATCATTCTATTGCCTACACAGATCTTCCAGTATATTAAAGAGTAGTAACTCAAAAGTACTTTTTTTTATGAACCCATACTGCTGAATCTTTCTACACATTTTTTAAGCACTAGCCATCTGGAAGATCACAGAGCTCTACATGTAGGCGTTTATTTAGTGCACGACAAAGGCAATTTAGAAAATTGTCCTTTAGTGATCCTCCAAACTTAATGCCCCTACCTAAGTGCCTAACCAATTACCAAGGGGATGTTTTTACTGTTAGAAAATTTGGCTTTTAAAAAAGTTTTAAATCTGGTACTAATGAGAGGCTAGAAAATTATGACCTTGTGTTATGGTAAGTGGAAGAATGTCCTTTAACAGAAAACTTCTCTATCTGCCTAAATTCATCTTGAAGTTTTGCACATAGCTCTAAGATCTGCTATGGATTTCACTTCACGAAGACTGGATTAAAATTCTTTTTCCTATCCCTGAATGCAGTCTCTGACTACTTTTAATACTTTGTAGGCATTAGTAAAAGAAGCATAATTACTAGATGGTTGAAGGCAAAGTTACAAGGTACTACTCTGGGAGAGTCACTGGGAAACTGTATGATGGAAGTTACTCTTAATAAAAACCTCATCAACATTCCCCCAGTACTGAAAAATGTACAGGCATCTATCTTATAACACAAACCATGAGAACTTTAAAAAATAATTATCTACAAATGGTAAAGCAGTCAGTTATGATCAGAGTTGCCTACACTTTTAAATGTGTATACATAAATGGGGTCGATGGCTGTGCTTATTATATATTTTGGTATACGTAATGATATTGCTAAGATGTCTTAACACTGTCAGTGTGGAGAACGTTGGACAGCTACAATTTCAGGTTGCATGTCATCTTAACTGCTATTTTAAATAATTCATGTGGTCACACAAATGAAAATGCTATTGTCACAGTTCTCTAACCAAAATGTGTGCTTTTAAATTAAAAATGTACTTCCTCTATTATCCATAAAAATTCCATCACAACCAGGATTTATGAAGTCATGGGGAAGCCTTCTCGGTCCTGCCCCCTTTCCTGTTATCTTCCCGTACCGGGGATAATGAGAAGCTTGACAACATGGCTTTCGGTTGGGATTAAAAGCCTAAAGCTCTCCCCTCTCTGGTTTTATGGGGCCTGGCTGCTAGACTTCACAGGACCTTGCTGAAACGACCTGTCTACTTCAACTCCACATGGCCCCACTCCGGCTAGGCCTTTGGATCAAACCCTTCTCCTGTGAATACAGACAGCGTCTGGGAAACTGCGGTGCAGACGTCTCCACAGAGAATCACAGATGCTGTCAGGCCCGAACTTCACGTTCAAACATTTGATGCATTTTAAAAAGGGATTCAGCCTCAGACTCAAACAGGCAGATGGATTGTCTAACACTTCAAAGGCTTTAGCAGCACTGCAGTTTTCCCTTTGTCCCATAACCCCTTTCTGCTTCTCCTCCTTCCCCACAATGTGCCTCACACAGTGCTAAAGGAAGCGACAAAGTGTCCCCAATCCTAATAGCAAGGACTCTGTGGAACAAGCACGGATCCGTTAATACCCATATACAATACTGAGTTTTCCAGTTCTAGTATCGATGGTTCCAAGAGTTCAGGGATGGACAAAGGGACAAGGAATCACAGAGGTGGTGACAAGACAAAAAAGCAGCAAGAAAACACTTGGTTCTGTGTTCGGCTGTCCCCATGGAAAGGGGAGCATCTTCCTTCCCGAACAGCCGATTCCCATTAGCAAAGTGATGGTATCTCAGATTGAAGGAACTGTGCATCTTATTCTCGCTCAAGCCATTCAGGAAAAAGCCAGGAATCCAAAAATGACTTTTTTTCTTAAAAGGCTTTATTACTACAATTCTATAAGCAATCATTAAATTAGAAACTCGCTGTGACTTGAAGTTGCTTATCCCTCCCCAAGTTCAAAAATTGCGACTGCTCTTTCTCCATGAAGTAGTCACCAGAGTTTACACCCGTTGGTCAACTGACATGGAATGCAGACAAGGGGTGTTCCCTGGGGACATTGAGACATAAGTGCATATCTGAGTCATGCACCTAACTCTGATGAGGCCCGAATGTCAAGAAAAGGTTGAAGGTTCTAAGGAAGCCTGAGATAAAGGGTAAGTACAGGGGGCAGAAGAGGCAAAAGTGGATTTCAAAAGTTTTAGTCAATCAACATTCTTATTATAAGCCAGCATGTCAACTTTACCCCAAATACAGTAGAAAAAGGAAATTCCACCTGGCCTCTAATAGTTTGAAATTTCATCGGATAGTGGAGATAACATTTACTTGTACAAAACCACTTGTAAGTATCCCAAATCAGACATAGATGGGTTAAGATTGCCAGGTATAGGAAAGGTGAGACAGGCTGTATCTTTAATAAGAGCATCTATTGGGGCGCCTGGGTGGCTCAGTTGGTTGGGCAGCTGCCTTCGGCTCAGGTCATGATCCCGGAGGCCTGGGATCGAGTCCCACATCGGGCTTCCTGCTCGGCGAGAAGTCTGCTTCTGTCTCTCTCACTCCCCCTGCTTGTGTTCCCTCTCTGACTGTGTTTCTCTCTGTCAAAATAAATAAAATGTTCAAAAAAAAAAAAAAAAAGAGCATCTATTTAAGAGATATGGTGGGAGGCACCTGACTGGCTCACTGGGTTAAGCACCCCAACCCCTGATTTTTGGCGCAGGTCATGAACTCAGGGTCGTAAGACCAAGCCCCGTGCCAGTCGGGCTCCTTGCCAGGCATAGAGCCTGCTTAAGCTTCTCTCACTCCCTTTCCCTTTTCCCTCCCCTCCCCGAAAAAAATAAATAAACAAAACCCCCACTGGTATCTTAAAAAAAGAGAAAGAGAGAGAGAAATGGTGGAATACACTTTTGGATAAAATCAGAGATGATTAAGCTAAAAAAGACCTTGAAGATTGTCTAGTACAAAAACCTTGTTAGAAAATAAAGTGAAACAGACTTGTCTAAAGTGTTTAGGTCAGAAGGGAAGAGCAGGACTGAGAGTCCAGTTCCCATCAACAATCAGCCCTATGATCTTTCCACAATGTCCTTCCTCTGTGTACATGCATTCTATTCTGGGAATTTCACTGTATAAAAATCTATGTGTAATGTTTTCTTCTTAAAAAGAGACATTTCCTCATGGTTATTTATCTTTTCAGAGCAGAGACGCAAAATTCACACATGTGCACACATATATAAATAGGAAACATTTTTTTTTTTTTTTAAAGATTTTATTTATTTGACAGAGAGAAACACAGCCAGAGAGGGAACACAAGCAAGGGGAGTGAGAGAGGGAGAAGCAGGCTTCCCGCCGAGCAAGGAGCCCGATGTGGGACTCGATCCCGGGTCTCCAGAATCATGACCTGAGCCGAAGGCAGTCGCTTAACCAACTGAGCCACCCAGGCGCCCCAATAGGAAACATTTTAAAAAGTCTAAGGATCAAAGTGGAAAGATTAACCTGGTTTAGTCCATGAAGGTCTTGACTAAAATTTTATGTTCTATCTACAGTCACACTTCAGACCAGATTATTTTTTTCAAGGGCTGATTATTCTAATTTGCAAAGGCTAGTGCCCTTGGTATACATCACAATTTAAAATATACATGCTACATTTTAAAATAGTTAAGAATTAAGAGTATATGTATGTTGGGGTGCCTGGGTGGCTCGGTCGGTTGAGCAGCTGACTCTTGATTTTGGCTCAGGTCGTGACCTCATGATCTCAGGGTCCTAGGATAGAGCCCTGCATTGGCTCCACACTCAGCGGGGAGTCTGCTTGACAATTCTCTCTCTTCTCCTCCCTGTGCCAACCCCACTCAAGCTCTCTCTTCTGTCTCTCAAATAAATAAATAAACCTTTAAATATATATAATGTGTGCGTGTGTGCTAAATGCCACTGAAAAGATAGGTGACAAAAAAAAGTGGAAAAACGACACACTGAAAGTCAAATATCTCATAGCCTTAAGATGTGAAGAGTTCTTTGAATTCAATAGGAAAATGACAAGTACTAGTTTTTAATGTACATAAGACATGAATAAGCAAACTGCAGAATACCAAACAGAAATAGTTACTGTAAGACAAAAAAGACAATCTACTTCTAAGAAAAAAATTGAAAATTAAAATCAGGAACTGTTGGCACATAGCCAATGGGGGTTTTAAAATTAAAAATGTCCATTTTTAAAAAGTGTATTATTCAGTGTGGTTCAAGAACATGATAAAATGGGTCTTCTCACATACTGAGGGAGATGTGTATCAGTATAACTGTTCTGATAGGAAATGTAAAAATCCACCTGAAGGGCATTAAAAATGTTCTCATACTTTGTTACTCTTAATAATTTAAAGTGTGGGTGCAGTTTAGGTAAGTGAATTAACGCATTTAGTTAGAACAGTACTGAGAAATAATAAGCACTCAATAAATGTTAATGATATAGTTGATCTTTTTGAAGAATATTTAATGAGCTATGTACATTGTAAATACTATTAAGAAATACAGAAAACACTTAAAATACTAAATTGTACGGTACGATTATATACACCTTTAAAGTACATATAAGGCATTTGTGTATATATCGGCAAAAATTTTAAAAAGACTGCGGAAACAAAAACCTAAAGACTATCAAAATGTTATCATTTGGCTGTCAGAGTTAAGGCTGCGTGTAATTCACTTTCCTTTATTTTTCCTCGAATTTTCCAAACAGGCCAGAATCAGAAAAGATGCAGGTTATTCAAAGAAGGAAATAGGATGTTTTTCTACATCTTTATTCCCTGATTTGGGGGAAGGAAGCCTTGAAGGAAAGGAAACACAAGTACATATGCAAATCCTGAAGCACCAAATAAAAAGAAAGGCTCTCTAAAAAACATAGGGAAGAAAAGGGAGAAGAAAGGAAATAAGAGAGGAAAATCCCAAGGAGAGCAGCGAAAGAAGGCAGGAGCAAGCAAGCACCTGTGTGATGGCCTAGGCGATGCCTACCAGCACAGCATGGAGCAGAAGACGGACAGACGTGGCTTGCCGCAAGTCTGCCCACCAGGAGCAGTTTGCTCACCCTGTTTGCAAGAGCCTCCGTTATAAGCAATGGGTTGTGCTGCTGCTTCGGCTGCATTGGGACACGGTTACAAGAAAATGCTTAAAGGTAACTGAGAAGCTGATCATTATCAATTAAGCTGTGCTCACTTGGCATGGTGGCATATATGCCACAAAGTGAGCGAAACAGTTTCTTCCAAAACAATTTTCTTTTTTATTTCATGCACAATACATTTAGTTTGCTACGCTGCCAAAAGTTTGGATAACCCTAGAAGCCAGGCATGCCCTGGGGGCAGGGGAGAAAGAAAAAACGTGATTTAAGGATCGCTGTACAGGGCTTAAGGCTCCTCCTATTACTGGCCAAGGAAAACTGAACTAGGAAACATATGAAGCAGAAGCGTTGCTTTCTAGAGAAGAGAGGTGACTAACAATGAATAGCAACGGCAACAGAAGAAAATTTTTTATGGTTGTGGAATTGATGGCTAAATGAACTATCACGTCTGCGGAGGACGAGGGGGTATATTCAAGTTATGTATGCACGGATTCACGGGGTCCAAGTAAATTTCAGAGTAGTTTGGTCCAAATGGTCAGTGCCTCGGAGGAAAAAGAAGCCGTGGACCTCAATAGGAACTGAAAAGAAGAAAATGTCTTAAAATAGGGGCCTTTCAATGGATGCAAAGCAGAAATTTCCATCAAGGTCAACTAAATTACACTCACTAAGAAGGCTCTGGACCCGAAACGGAGCTTTGGACAAGTTACTCAGCCTCCTTCATCCTCTTCACTGCAGGATAATAGTATAACCAGGTTATATTGGAAGATTAAATGAAACAAACTATAAAATGCTAAACTCGGTGCATGGGATTCTACATCTAAATGAAAAATAGCATACAAAAATAGCAAGAGAAAATAAGGGGCTGCTAGTCCGTAAGTACATCAACAAATGGTTAAGGAGGTTCTCTGGGAGCACTCGAGATGGGGGCTGAGGGTGAATAGAGGGCACCCAACAACACATGCTTGGGAACGCTCCTATGGTTCACGGTAGAATTCCGTTAGACACAGTCTGAATTAGCCATCAAAGGGGTTTTATCAATGGTGTGTTCTTTTACGCATTTTTGCTGACAGGACGACATGAAATGCAAAACTCACGACAATGAAATTGGGTAAGCTTTTGCCCACCAGAGGAGAGCGGGGAGAGTATCTCCTATGAGCAGTCACCAAGGTACTATGGGAAGTGGGAATTTTGTCTCTAGAATGTTGACCTAGATATGTTCCCAGGAGAATTAACACCTCTCTGTCACTTTTACTGTCCAGAGAGTGAATGAACAAATGAATGAATGACACACATTTTGCTGAGTTCCACGCTGCCTGATTGCTTTGAAATAAGTGATAAAAAGCTCTGTTTAAGACTTCAGTTAAAAAAGCTGGGTTCATGTCTACACAGGCCTATTTGTGGGTCCATGTCTACACAGGCATATTTGTACATAGATGCACACACTCCTTTCCCCGCACAATCACACGTGTGCACACACACATGCCGTCAGACCTCCTGATCACACACTCCATTCAGATGGAGCTTATTCACTACCCTCATCATCAGGTTTGAAAGTAAAATTTCCACAGGTAAGTTCACATATCTGTGATTCTTCTGTTTTGTGTTCTTTACGGCACTTTGTATATTCTCATAGTGAGAAGAAAAACAGAAACCAAGGTGAGAATTCTTCTTTCGACATTTCCATTGCTTTTCATGTGAAGCAGACAAGCCATACGCCATAATGGGAATTCGAGATGGCATTTGGGGAGGTTGCCAATTTTTGGGGTTGGGGGGGGATGTGTGTGTGTGTGTGTTGTTTTCTGCTGGAGTTGCTATAGTAGATAATTCAAAATAAAATCAGCAGGTCTTGATGTTAAATTTTGGGCACCAAACTGAATTTAGGGAGAGCAGAAGTACCAGTCCTCTCTGGGGACTAGGTCTAATACCTCCTGAGGCCCCTGGCTCAGCTGTGGCGAGCTAATAAGGTTACCCTGAAGCAGATGCAGTTGTTAATACAGATGTGGCATGGGACCTCCTGAGGCAGGTCACAGTCATGATAACTCATGGTCACATGCAATATACTCATTATGAAAGCTTGTGACGGGAGTACCTCAAACTGGAGCCTGGCGGTGTGTCACGCTCCCTTTGTCTCCTTCTCCCTGAGTTCACGTGAAGGAAGGCAGGCTAAGAATGTTCTTCAAACACACATACACACGCACACAGAGTTTGGGAGGAGTTCTGCTCAGGACACTTTAATGCAAAGGGTTTTATATCTTCTGAAGCAATTCAAGTTATTCAAAAAGTATATACAGAAAATCTCATGGAAATCGAGTGTGACAGCTGGTGTGGGGATCCAGCAAGAAGAACTGCCTCTATTTATGGACACAATAGAGAGGAATGGTTCTTGGCAGCTAGTTTCAAGGTTCATGGTGTGTGGTGAAATGGCTAATACTGTGGATGAAGGCTGATTATAAATAAAATGGTATGTTTCTTCATCTCCTCCCACCGGTCACAGTCTAAAACGATGCTTTCGGGGAGACAGATGTAAACTACTGCCTTTCATTTTACTTCCAGTCCTTTTGAAGACAGTGAGCTGATTTGGAACTTCCAGAAATCACAGCCTCTCCCGACTGAATGGAAGAGCACACATACGTTTTGCACACTGAAGCAATAACTTTTAAAATTGCATGCTGGTAACCTGAGTTAATGTAGGAAAGAGCTGAATAATGTACAGAGAGTAGGTTAAGCACTAAAAGAATCTGATTTGTTCAATATTTTCAGACTAATGGGGCACTGCAACCCTTTTGCTACTAATATTCTGATTTCTAGCCCTAGAAGACAGACAAGCAAGCAGGTTGACTTCTGAAATTCCCCGACCACTTCATTAGCAAGGACGGCGGGTTACAACATGATAAGCAGTAGCTCCTAGACGCATGGGAGCTGCCTTCTGTGGGATTTCCAAACTTCTCAATCCTAGGGGATGTGTAGGTACAGGATAGTAAATGTAGGTGAAGTTAAGTCTCCTCTGAGAATCAGGTTTTCCCAAGAGGAACTCTGTTGCTGGAGTCATCCTTTAGCTTGTCTGACCCAATTTTCCTTCCTCTATAAGTGGTCAAGAAGAGAACAGTTATTGTGCTCCAATCTGAAACCAAATGCTCAATGTTATAAATAGTAGCTTTGGTGAAATTATAACTGATGGGACAAAGGTCTTTCATTCATATGCGGGGATAATTATCATTCTAAGATTCTTGCAAATGAAGACCTGCAAAAAAAGATAAGCCTCAATCAAACTAAAGATAAAACAAAATTAAGAATAATCGAAGGATGTAACAGCCAAGTGTGACTCCAAATACACTAGTGTAATGTATGGAGACATGGGATTCTATGACAATTAAAAAGCAACATTCCTAAGTACCTTTAACATCACTAGATCTCCACTTCAGCAATGCAAGAAACCGCTGGAAGTTTCATCATCTAATTTAACTCATTCGTTCATTCATTCATTCAGTCCACCCATCAAGCACCCATTCCATCCATCAATCTTCTGTGAAACAAGCTTATCCTGCAGGCCAATAAATTTCAAAATATTTTTTATAATCTATCAGAGATTGTAAAGCAAGTCCAAAAGGGCCTGGCCTTCAGACCAGACGGTCTGGTATTTGATGAAGTGCAGTGAAGAAGACTAGCAAAGATGCTTCAATAGCAAAATCCATACCAAGCTGGGGGTTGGGTTAGGGTTGGA
>PITA01007255.1:20000-27500 GCA_004023965.1 Spilogale gracilis
AATACAAAAGCAAAGCAAAACCAAACCAAACCCAGGTCTATCTTCTACTTAAATGTCCCTGCAATAACAAGGTGAATCTTTAATGGCTCGTGGATGTACTAATTCGGAAGATAATAACACAGTCCAAAATGACAGAGGAGTTTTATGAGTTAAATAAATCCAATCAAATTGGGAGACATTTGCAAAAATTAACCTTACCAAAATTTTTGGAAAAGGACCCCAATGAGTAAACGTGTATTTCTGTCACTTTTGGACACAGGTGGGGGCCTGTTAATCTTCAATCTCATCATCCCTTCCTGATCTTCTTTTGATTGCAAAAAGGATTTTCTAAGGCCAATATGAAGAAATGTCTTAAATTACGCCGATTCATGCCAACATTGTTGCACGAGGAAGTCAGTGTAGCTACCATTAAGCAGGCATTTGGTGGAGGAGGAGGGACTAAAAATTTATGATACAAACTGGAGTTATGGATTGCTGTGTGGCTTTGTGCCCCATCTGTCAAACTGGGGTGTCTGAACGGAGAGAAAGCAAGAAATTCCCACAAATCACAGACTGCCGTGCTGTTCGGCTCCCTCGTTCCTTCAAAGGTATGATTCCGTGTGAATAAAAAATGTACAGTTAGCATTCTGAAGTATTGAATGGCTTTTAAAAGCATTTAAAAATATGTACAAGGATGGAAAGGTCACTTGCATAAAGGAGGGCGCGCACAAGGTGAAAGCCTAATGAAACATTATGCGGCATCTTTTTTGGTGCTCAGAATAGCTCCAAGGTTAAGAGACTCCGAGTCAGTCTTCTGCAGATCCATTTCCTCTCTCCAGGCTTCTCATGTTAACCCAGTGATTTAGTGCTCTGCATTAAGAGCAATTCACCTGCCTCTCCTGTCCCTGTGGCCCATCCCTCTGGGGAGTGAGGTGGAGAATAAAAAGTTCCACATATGGTAAAGTCAAGCTGCTTGGAGCCTGCTGAGAGTCTGTTGTGGGGATAGCGGCTCCTGAAAGCCCCAGCTGGTACTTGGAAGAGATTCTGCATTACTACACCTCAGTGCCTGCCCGGTTCCCTTCGGAAACTGTTGGCTCCACATACGACAGCCATTTTAGATCTCTTCAACCCTTTTCTCCCGGTTCTGTATCCAACTGAACAGTTGGTCCTCTACTGCTAGATAATCAAATTCTTCCATCTGGTCCCATCCCTGTGGAACTGAAAAGGTGTAGTGTGCACCCGGTCCCAAACACATACCAGGAGGGGCACCGGCTTCCCGACAAAAAAGCAGTCCACGATTACCACAGCAAAACCTCGATTTTAAATCTGGGGGAAGGAGGGGAGAAGAGAGTTAAATAGCTATAAACTATCTCCAAAAAGAGAAATCGTGGAAACCTGCCCAAGTCGCTAAACTGCACGAGCCACTGCTAAATATGATATGAACACATGCCCAACGCTTAGACCCTGACGCAAGCACCCTGTCAATTACTTTAAGATACCCTCCAGGCACACACGGTGCCCCTGACACGTGCCCCTCCTGCGACACATCAGTGTGACCCACCGACACCAAACGTGCGCCGGCTGAAGGCTCAAGTGCATCTTTCTCCTCTCTGCTGCAGGTCAGAGAAGACTCACTGTACCCTATGTCCTGTACCCTATGTCCTGTACCCATGGTCCTGTACACTTTGGTTTCTGGGCGTATATGCGCGTGCATGTGAAATCTCTTTATAGGACACATGCAGACCTCACAATGTGTGAGGGAGGGTAAATGTAACAGGTAATAGTTTCCATAATGATCCCTCCTGAATGTTCCTGGCACCGTGTTATAATTCTGTGAACAGGCTAGGCACCTTGCTTTCCTTCTCGAGAAGGTTTGGCTTGTGCCTTTCATCATCTAATGATTCCTATAACACAAAGTCATCTTAAATTTAGCCCCATCGGTTCCTGTGTAGCCCAGCCAGGATGGTTGGAAAAAAATTTACGTTGTTTTGACAGCTTCCATTTTCCCAGTGTTTTGCACTTTTTAAATGACTTTAACATGTCTCCATTGATCTTCATGACAGTTGTAAGGAAGTGCCCACTTTTACAGGCAAAACAACTGACTTAGAGAGATGAGGTGGCTTGCTGAGGCTAAACAGCTCGGATGGGATAAAGCTTGTCACAGGACTCCAGACCTCCTCACTGAGTAAGGGTCCAGGATTTCAAGTCACTGATGAGGTGATAGGTTTTGCATGCAAAGCAGGGAGTTTTCTCGCTGTGATCCGTCTTACTTTTGTTATTCTTCATAAAAGGCTAAGGTTAATACATCAGCATCAGAAAAAATAAAAACCTCTTTAAAATTGTTAAGTTCTGTCCCTTCACTTTATAGATAAGGAAAACCAAGGGCTGCAGAGGTCAAAGGACGCACTGAAGATTGGAAAATCGGTACCACTCCTATTTAAAGTAAGTTCGAATCTACGGTTTGTCTGATTCTTGAGAAACAACTGTCCCAACGTTCTTCCAGGGTACTGAAGTGAGGGCGAAGAGCAGAGCGTTAGAGAGTTGGACTATGTTTATGGAAACTGGGCTGACAGTTCTAAAAAATTGAGCTAGAGATCCAGAGATTAATCTCAGTCTACTAATAAAGCCCTTATAAATCTTCACCGTATTCCCTCAGTGTGTGTCAGTCAGTTAGCTCACAACCACAAAAACAATTACACATCTTATTACGGCTTTTTCTGAAAGAAACTTAAAATATATCACTACCTACTGTTTCATGAATGATACAGTAAGTGCTGATTTAGAGGCTAATCTTTCCCAGTAAGCATTATTCCTATTTCAAACAACTAGAAAGAGTCCACTGTCAGTAGGACTAGTGATACCTCAATTAAGACGCTGAGGTTAAGAGAAGCACTTTCACTTTTTTTGTTCTTCAGAATAATTCAGTTATCTCATTTAATCCCGGCAGTCAAAAGTGGCATTCGGTGCTCAAGTCACAAAACAGTCTTGCTAGATCCTGTCTTCGAAGGGACTGGACAATTCTCACTAACCTGAAATGCCAGAACCGATGACCAGATTTAAATATGACTTCATAAATAATATAATAATAATAGACTTAGAGCATCTCATTCCCTATTCTGATTGGTGGAAAATCAATTGCTCTGTGCCTGGAAATGACTGACTTCCCATTAGAGATCTTCCTAATTGCAGCCAAACACAAGATCTTTGTCCTTACAAGTGGTACCGGACAGCAGAGCAAGAAGTCATTTTTAATACAAGTTTTAATTCTTGTAAACCCTTGACCAATGGTCATTATCTCTTCAAAATCAGTCTTGACTACAGTAAGGGATGAGTCTGTTGGTACTCACAGTCTCTGGTTTCGAATGACAAAGCTTAACACATGAGTTGTTAACGACCTGTAATGACACTTGGTTGATTAATGCTTCAGTGACACCCAATTTGATCTCATGTCCACTATTAAATCGCCGCCATGTAATATAATTTAGTGTTCAAAGATTTTATAAAGGAGGTGAAATTGGTTTTGAAGGCCATTCACATTTTTAAAGGTAAGACCGATCGTACAATTCAGACCTATTTTTCCCTTGGAGTTTCAAGGAATTAATTTTTCACTAACATCTACTAGAAACTGCAGTCTGGCATTTGTGCTTCCAAGCTAATAAACTTGTCTTGTCTCCAAATAAGTCAGTTGCTTTCAGTGAAAATTTGGGGTGGGGGGACGGCTTCTGATTCCGGTACTAAACATAAACATTTCATTTAAGGGAATGGCAATCCAGTAAATGAATGTTGCAAACAAAACGAAACACCAAATAATAATAATTAATAAGTGGTGAGCTGTTCTAAGTCACTTCATTCTGCTCACCTCGCACAGAATCCAAATTAGAAACCATTACTGCAACGAAGACTTGCTCTCAATAGCAGTTAAGCTTCTTTGAATGGATTCCCTATTGTATAAAAAGTGTGCCAGTCTTTGACTGCCAAAATCAATTAGTCACATTCATTATGCCTCTATTTATTAATGTTGTACACTTTATAATGCACGTGCTGATGGAACAAAAGAAAGTTATGAAATACCAAATATGTGTTATGAATAAAGTCAGAGCAAGAGGAGTAAGGATCTTTAGTCTCTAACCGGTTACAAAGCCACTGTAAAGATTAGATCAGTGGTGACAGATTTATAATCTTTTTCCAAAATGTAATCCGTATAGCTCAGATTTTGCAATAGAAAAAGTATGCAATTGGTTACAGGTTATTGGCTCCTATGGTTCTATTCATGAGAATATTGTGTTTCTGTCTCCTGAAATCTAAATACACAATATAATCTTAATAGATGCAATTTTAATCTGCCCTGCACTATTATAATAAAACAGGGCAGCATAAGGCTCTTAACCGATATAGGGTTCAGAGTTAATTCAATGATGCTAAGAATGACTGACTGGTATTAAAAATCAGCAAATAATGAAACCTCACGCTAAAATGAATGAAGAACAATGTCGGCATTCTGGCGGGAGAGAATTGGATGGAATTTACTGTCAAGCTGCTACCCCTAAACTTTCCACATGAAACAAAAACTATTATTTGTCTCCCCGTAATAAGTAGTGTTACGTTTTTTATTTTCCCTCAAGTATTGCCCCATAGTAGTTGAAATACACCATATCCTAGGCTTCCTACAGTCCCTTCCCCCGCTTTTTTCTTTTGGAAGGGGCAGGGGTATGGCAAGGTGAAGGGTGCATGCATTATTTGTTTTAATAGGAAAGATCATTAATTGCTTCTTGGTATTAAAACTCAAATTTAGGGAGTGATAATGTACATGCACCAGAAGCGGTAAAGTTTGAGGGGAAAACCACACACCCATTAAGCCCTGAAATCATGACGGACACTCAACAAATGCATTTGCCATGCCTCCTAGGACTGCGTTAAAGTGCTGCTTGTGGCTCGCCCCCAGTAGTCCCTCCTTTTCCAAAAATTCATCTAGCTCCGGGAGCCTATTTCCACTGCTGACTTTGGCACACTATTCTATATTCCATCCACTGTGTTTGAAGAACCTTCCCTTCAAATTGCTCAAATGTGACAGTCCAGTCCAGTCCCTCCATTTCAGTCATGACCTCTATGCTTTCAAATTAGTTTCTACTTCAAAAAGCTTACTGGCATCAAACTGATTTCCTCTTAGGAATATTCTTCCCTTCTACTAAATCCCCACTTAGCTTCTCTTTCCCCTGAGCTAAACAGACCTGATTTATCAGTCTTCAAATTGCATTCTGAAAGCACTTGTTAGCACCTACGCACCCAGGTAGTGGGGTGAGAGACATTACTAAATGCAGCTTAGAGGAGATAAGACGCGAAAGAGAATGTGTAGTAAGCCGACAGGCTAAACAAAAATTTCAAATATAAATGGACAGAGACTTCCTTTACTCCACTCCCATTTTAGAAGCAGCGTGTCCCGTCTATCCCCTAGGTCTTCCCTAAAGTCTCAACTATCTCTTCTGGGGGACGCAGTCATCGGAACCGAGATTCGAACGTGGATCGCGAAGAGGACTGGAGGGCACAGTAATGCAATATCCACTCTCAACAGAAAACTCCACCCCTATGAAGCAGAGAGCCTGCTAGTGTTGTGTGACCAAAAATCGCAAGGAACTGAAGGCGCCTGGTACTTTTTGCTTACATCCTTGTAAGCCATGTAGCTGAAGTACGCAAATGGGTTTTGATGAAAATCTTGTCTCAAAATATTCCACACTCTTGCCCGAATTTGCAGGACTCACTAACTTAGCAATAATGCATTAGATTGCCCGCAAGAATGATAAAGCTGTGCGAGTCCTAGAGTGATGCTGTGGGACATATATTCAATTTTTATTAAAATATGTATATTCCCACAGCCTGATTTCTTCCAGGCCCAGGGCTAGTGGGCCTGTGCTAATTTACATGGCTGATGGAACTCATAGGTTAATCAGGGGATAGGTGCTGGCATGATGAGCCCCCGAGGAGCCTGGTGTGCAGTCACTTCCTGATTCTCTTTACATGTGATTTGAACTACACAATACCTCTGACCCGGACACCTTCTCCTCCTCACACATTCCATCCCAAGCCTGGCTCCCTCCAATCCCCGCCAAATCCCTCTGCCGCCAACCATTCTCAAGGCCTCCTTCTGTTAGGGAATGAACTCTGGGAAGAGGTTTCCTTGTCACCTGACCATCTTCGCGCGACCACTCCTGGTGCCCTTCTCCCGTGGGGCAGGAGGAGCTCTAAATGGAACTTCTGAAGTGTAGGACAATATGTGGGTGTTTTTATAAATCTCATTTGTATAAAGTGTTTTAGATTATCCGTGCTTCCTAGCATGAGTGCGGGGATAATTGAAAATTGGCTGCAGGTAGAAACAAGAGATAAAACAGAATGGGAAAAATAGAAAAAGAAGTTATGCAACAGCATTAAGGAAAAAAGGAAAGCGATCTCGAGAAAAAAAATAAGTTTTTTTTACAGCCCTATCTCTTCAACGTAAGGACATCCACTTCAAACACTTGAAATGTTTTGTCATATTATTAAGCCAATTTTTAAACCTAATTCAATAATTCTTATCTTCTTTGTTTCCTTACTTCAGCAATAATACTCTGTATAATACCACTACTCTCACAGTCTAAGATTCATTGCTTTCATTTTATCTAGCAAAGGTATGGTTTCTGAAACAGTGAAATTACAGAAAACTAATTAACTCTAGAGTTAACTTTTTTTTAAAAAAAACAAAGAATTTCATTTTTATGTTCTGGAAGTGATCGTGTCAACTTGACTTCTTTTTTTGCCCTCTTTTTTCTTTTTTTGGTGACAGAACATCACAAATATTGCACCAATAAATTTAAAATACAAATGCTAACCTATACGCATACCTCTTCAGAATTTCAGAAAACAAGAAAATCAGATTACCAATTTTTCCCTATGCAAACATCAGAGGACATTTTGGGGATTACTTTTTTGCGACAGTCCCCCTCCCTCCCCCCCCACCCCCATGAGGACGGGAACTCGGGAACCACTGCAGAGATAACATATTAGCTTTTTATATCTCTCCACCCTGGTCAGGTGGCTACGGTGAAGCTGTTTGTTGTCTCCAGGGAGTGGAAATTCATATCAAAAAATCATTACACATTATATCACTCCATTCCACATGAACATTAGTCGCTACTCATAAGGGGACCCAGGACTCAAGCTAGTATAAATAATGAACTGCTGCTTATTTTGAGAGGGCAGGTGGGGGACAGAACTAGTGTTTGGATTGGTTCAGGCAGCCTTCGGAGGCCACGGAAGAGCCTGCTCACAACGCAGCTCAGCAGCTGCAGGGATGGCTAACCACAGTCATCTCTCCACCTTCATGGACACACGGACGCACCCAATGTCACTTGCCGTTACTGTAGGTACAGTAATCCTGGCAATACAACAAGAAAAAGAATAAATTTTGTTCCAACTCTAAAATTGCAGTCAAGGCTCAAGAGACTATAAACAACATCTTTCACTGCTCTGACCCCCACACAAATTTAAATC
>PITA01007255.1:32500-93128 GCA_004023965.1 Spilogale gracilis
ATAGTTCATAAACTAGGATGTGAGAGAGTTCAAAAGAGAGATTATGTAAAGCAGACTTCTAAAGAAAGTTAAGATTAACTTTTTGTTTAGAGAGGAGAGTGCTTTTTCTTTCTCTTTTTTTAATTTTTTTTTTTTTGGCCCCTAACCCAACCCATAAGCCTTGAAAGATTCTAAGTTTTAACTAAAAGACACAGGTACTCACACACAATTTTATTGAATGTAGCATTACTAAAATAAGTTAAACTATGTCAATAAACAGAGAAATTATAGTCATCTAGAATAGCTGGGACACAGAATGCAATCTTAGGCTAGAGCCCGCTTTGCAGTTTCCCATGTAATCCCATGCGATGGTGCATTTCAGCATAATAATGCAGTAAAGCCAGGATGCAGGAGACACGAAAATAATGTCAAAAGCAATTCTTCACATTTGGATCTCACCACATCAAGAGCAAATAGTGAACTTAAACATGAAAATGCAATTTGCTCCTTCTAAAGTATACATTTTTATCTTTCACCAAAAAAAAAAAAAAACCCACAAAAAAACAAAAACATACTTTCATTTCCAGCGCCTCAAGGTAAAGAGGATGGCATCTATCACAAGTGCGGAGAATGGCTGAAGGATTTAGAAGCAATCTTTTCATAATTCTTCTTTGGCGAGGAAGTGGAGTTATGAGTCACTCAAAATTCATAAAGATTATTAAGTTTACAGCTTCACAGAAGATCTGCACCCACTGTCTCTCTCAACTGTTCTGTCAGCATTGCAACCCAACACTATTGAGAATAGGGCTCCGGTTCGGGATATCCATTCATTTTGTGGCATCGGTGAACCACTGCAGAAAATAAAGCTCTGTCCCAGTCAACAACATAGGCATCCAAACCAACAAAACCCCACACAACAAACTAAACCCCAGATCGCTTCCATTGGAGCAAGCCTATCGTCTTTGCACTGAATTCGAGGTATTCATTCTATCAGCATTTCTTCCTGTGAGTGACTTTAAGAGGTATCTAAGTTCCTATTTCAGCAAGTTTACTCCAGATCATCAACTTGTGTGTTTGTGCCGTCTGGGATCTATGAGTGATTACACAGTCCGGCAGAGCCCTCAGCGAGGACCTACTCAGCACCCACATCAGTGACCCCTTATGGTAAGGAAGCCCCCACACAACAGTGAGCTTTCCTGCTTGATGAATGCCCACCGTACAGATCATCTAAAAGGAGCCTATGGACTTCACGGTTTTCCTTCTTATTCTTCCTGTAGGTCTGTGAGAACTTATGAAATGTATTTTTCTAGTCCTCCCAAGGGCGAGGTCAGGGTCACAATGTGACCTCAGAAACACAGCAGTCCTACAAGTTCAGACAGCCTGGTGGCACTGAGTATCCGCGCTCTCTGCTTGACCTAACACACTCTAACATGCAGCACAGAGCAATGTCACTTGGGGGAAATGACAAACAATGGATCAGTGGGGGGAAAATAATGGAATTTAATCACATAAATACATCCCAGGCACATGGCTCCTTTTCAACAAGCTGCCAAGCTCAGGTGAGGGCACAATGGTCTTATGAAACTAACCACTCGGAATTTACCACGGAGCCACTTAACCAGATATTTTGATCAGATTAAGTTTTAGAATCCTGGACACACCCAGAGATTCTCATTCCCACCATGTCAATATTCCCGCAGGGGATGATTTCAAGCAAACATACAAAAATATCTATCTGCGCACGAGATGGATGTCTTAGATGCGTGAGGAATGACCCCAGGAACAGTGTAGGCTCATGTGAAAGACTGTCACAGACTAATTAAGGACACGACTGCCAAAAAGGGAAGGCTGACCCTGCAGTCTTATTTACACCATTTCCAGCCAGAGGGCTGTGAAGTGGAGCCCCAGTGGGGGCATTTCTATCTGAAACCCAAGGGCACCTGCATTAAGGAAACTGGAGTAAATGAATCCTTTCGCTCAATGACAAAAGGAAAGACACCAATAGTTCAATTAAGGACAATAGGTGCCAACCTCTTGGATTCTGCGTAGTGCTGCGCAGTTACTTCCTTATTTGTTTATTATTGTTATTATTATTAGTTGCACTTCACTATGCATTCAATTAGAGGGGCATTTCAAGGCAAGAACAATAAGCTCTTTTTAGACAGAAGGTAGATTCAAAAACTGCAAAACTTCAGCTTTCAAAAATAGCCTAAGTGACCTCTTGCAGCCGTCTGACCAGGTCGCAGCAAGCAGGAGGCAACCCCTGTGAAGAGCGGATTCTGGCAAAGTTCTCTCTTCACAGATGATGCACAGCTTAAGCTATAATGAGTTTTTGGGTTACAAATGCTGAACGCATTAATATTCCTTGATGATAATTATCACAGTATAAGCACCTTTCCCAATGTGAGTAGCATAAAGCAACTGAAGCAGCATTTTTACTACATTTGAAACAAGCTGGAAAATGGGATTTTCTACTCTTATAACCTGAGGTCAACACGCATCAAGCATTGCATATTAAACACACCTATGCATGAACCCTCGATCACTTTCCTTCTCTTGCTCCATGTACACCTAAAGCTATCTCCTTTACTCATCCTTTATCGTGAAATCCTCGATACGCACATGTATGTGATATACATTGTTTCAAAATGAAATGCTATCCACCCATCATATGAATCCTGTGTTTCTTCTTATGAGAATACAAATCGCAGATAAGATCAGTAAGCCATGCCTTACAGATGAGATGTGTCTCTGTGCAGTATGAACGAATACTGTGGTCACTGGCTGCATATGAAACAGGATGAAAATTAGAATCAAGCAAACAGGCTCCTAGAAGAACCAACCACATTACATACAAATCTGAACAAACTACCAGCTTTGATCTCTCCACCTTCAAAACTAATAACACAGCGAGAGCACAGAAAGGTTTAAATGTGAATTCTGGCCCACCAGTGTGATGACAGTAATGATGTCAAAGCATCACATTTACTGGCACTAGTTTTGCATACGGATCCCAGAAACCAATTGTCATTCCGGAGTAAAAGAACAATTATTGCTATTTAGATATTTGTTATCACATATGATGAGAAAGAATTGATAAAGATGATCCATTTGCATGACATCAGTGTGGCCAATGATATCTGTTATTCAGTATTTGCCATCACGTACCCAAAATAGATGCTTAATAGACTTAACTTACTAAACTCCGACTGTATTGGATAATATTCTCTGAGTGGAGTATAAACTGATCTGCCCTAATCTCTCGTTCTTTTCCCCTCTATTTGGTGAAAAAGGGAAAATGTCTATAATAAAGCTCCATTGAGGCTAGGACACTTAAAACCATCATCACAATGTAAGAGCTTCCTTTTTGTTTTTTTAAACGTACTATAATGTCTTATTTAGTGTCCTATGTAAATAACCCCGAGAGCACTTTGACTTAACAGTGACAAAACGAAAGCCAGTTTGAATCCTGAACTCAAAGCATGTGCTGTGACTCAGGTGTTGGTAGGAACGGATCGGCTGACCTCACTGGCACCGTATCAGCCCCACATTTCATTTAGAAGAGACGCCACACTACAACCACTTCAAGTTCTCGAACATCGTTCTTACTTATGTACTGCAAAAATGTCTTCAAATCCCATCTGAATAGATGGCAGGGTTATGAAAGAACCTTTACTAAATATTTAACAGCACTATCAGCTTATTAAATACCATAATGTGAGAGCCATGAAAGCATGATATACAGTGCTCGCCTTTTTTTTTTTTTTTTTTTTTTTTGGTAAGAGATGCTGGTGCTCATTTTGAACACTCACAAGCCCATTCATCAGTTAAACTGATGCATTTTAAAAAGTCCTCATTTACTAGCAGATAAAGGTGGTTGGAGAACCTTTTTGGTATAGAAATGACTGGAAATCTATTTGCTTTACTCTGGCTAGGGGAAAAAGCAAAGCAAAACAACAACCACTCACAAAACATTTAAAAGGCCATTTTGAAATAAATGCCAAAGCTAAAGGAACACAGTTTGAAATAAAAGTAGGGTATATTTTTGTTTACAGGAATGTACACACACTAAAACAAAGCAACGGATTTGTGGGCAGCTGAGAGGGTGCATGTATTCATCAAATCCACAAGCAGTATCTCAAATACACATCACATAATGAGCTTACCCATTGAGACTGTTGCTCTTGAACATGACATTGTTGGCAGGTGACTTCATTTGCAACTATTCATGATTGCTTTTTTGAAAGAAAAATTGGGTTAATATAATTTCTACATGTACTATATTAAGATAGTTCTAACTAAAACTATGTTGTCCTTTTTAAAAAGGTAACCAGAAAATTTTTCGCCTGTTCTGGTGGGCAGAAAGTAAGAATTCTCTCTGAGATGTTTCTATTCACAAAGAGATATATTATAGGCTAATTTAAAGAAAACTCCCTTTCCACTGGAGGTTTGCAGAGCGCGCATTTATCCTGCAAACGCTGGAACAATGATTATCTGTCCTCTCGGTTCTCAGTGGAGACTCTTGCTTTTGAAAATGTCTTGTGGTGACTTACTAAATTCAGGCTATTTCAATTAGTATTACTGCACATTAAAAATTAATTGCATTACTGGGTGGATTAAGGTTTAAATTTCAATTCTACGGTATGTGCACTAGAAATGACAGCTAAAAATCAATGCTCTTTGGCCCACGGTCGGAAGTGTGTAGGTCGAACAGTGCGGGACTGGCGTCACTGGCCAAGCAGTTTTAGAAGACTTGATAGTTCAATTGAAGGTGTGTCAGCTCTAATTCTAGATTTTAGTTTGAGTGCTGCACAGGAGCCCAGCCTTAGGAAAAGAAAAACAGAACAACAGCTGCACTAACAATTTGGAAAAACAAATGGGCACAGGTACTAAAATTATGACAACAGAAAGATTAACGGTCACCCCAAATTCACATAATTATCCCTAAACTAAAACCTTGCTTACAAGTCTGTTCAGTAAGAACAGAGGTTCTCTCACTTAAACCTATGCTATTTTTTATTAGTTATTGGGCAATGGTAGTTGGTTGGGGGCAGGAAATAAGCTATTTTGTATAGAGAAGTTCCTAATACATACAATATTCATAATGACTTTAATCTGTGTTTTAAGGAAATCCAAGAAGACACTGCAAATACAAATCTTTCCCTTAGACAGTAATCCCCTCTCAGTCCCCCCGTGTAAATTATTAAACCTCTTTGGAGAAGGGACAAATCAGCTGATCATCCCGACCGCAAATTCATAACACCTACACGAAATGTTTGAAAAGAAATGGGTCACTTTTATTCACAGTAAATTCGTTCTAAGAAGATGAAGATGAAGAACATTACGAATGAAGTCAACAGAGTAAAGTCACATCAATAAAGACACACAAAGCCCCCAGGATATCTGAGTTTGGAACCGAACGGTGATTGGTATGCGCCTAAGAGGAAAAAATGATGCCTGCAATGTTCCTTAAGATCCCCCCTGTGTTGCACCGGTGGCCAACAGCAAGTTCGGCAGCAAGAGAGTAAAGAAGATGGGAAGTAATAATAACAATAAAAAGAATAATCTGGTGCAAATGGACCCCAAGGTGTAGTAGTCATCCCCGTGCAACAATCGCCCCTCATTGCAATTTACTGATGTTGCTTCATTACAATACAGCATATAAAGGGGGTAATGCACAAAGTGCACTATTTAAAGCGACGTGTTTTGAAGCAGCACACGCCATCCTGGCAGGCACTGCTAAGGGAGACACGTCAGACTGCTCGAAAGTGAAATGACCTGTACAAAAATTCAAGAGAGGCGCAACGTGTGTGCATCGCGGTGATAAATCTGAGGTGAAGAGGGTGAAAGGGAGCAGGGAAAAGGTTTCCTGAGTGAAATAATAAAGGCATTTCAAATGAATCTGAATTAACGCATCCTTTGGAAAGGCAACAACTTGTGGCTCTGTTAAAAGTTAAAGATAAAGAACATGAGGCTTCCTGTTTGAAAGTACACACTGGCTTTCGGCTGCCTATTCCTAGTCTCCATAAAATGAGCATGAACAGTGTCCGCAAGTGAGATGCACCTTCAGGTTCCTATTATTATTGGAGAAAAATGACTCGTTTTCTGAGTCTTGCCTGCTGTAGTTGAAAGTCTTACTTTTCAGTCAGCACCTAGAAGAAGCTTAAGCAATGCGTTAAGGGGAAGAAAGAGATCCTTTCCCCACCAAGGATCATTGAGTATGTCATTCGTTAATTCTTGCTCTGTGCTCCTCATTAGCATTACTCTCGAGTTTCTGGTTATCATATCCGAAATATTAAGACATAATAACTACGAAGGTGCAGATAATTGGATATTAACCAGAACATACTTGACTGGGCAGGAGGTAGGGCCCTGCTTAAACTAATCCTGAAATATATTAATCACCAATTAATGAAGGGGTTTCAAATTCATTTTCTATTAGAGAACACCTCCGAGTATCTAAGCTTTTTCTAACAAAATGACTTGGAATAACAGGGTAGAAATAAGGACTATGACCATCTGATGATGTCTTGAATTAATTCCTTACAGCCTGTTGTCAGGTGATCATGCAAACTATAGTTAAAACCCTGATTACATTTACAAAGTCTGATGGGAGGAAGAGGGGACACTTTTCCATGTTCAGTGGCCTTGGTTTAAATACCAAATTTATCCCTTTAAGTGGCAGAGCCACAGCTAAACATTTCAGCAGAGAGCTGTCACAATATTATCTCAGTCTTTCAGCCTAGACAGACCTCTAGACCTCCAACCTAACAACAGATGCACTCTTAAAATATAAAACCAATTAATGGGAGCCAGCGAAGTCCAGCCAAAGCGTGCTTTGTACATGGTAAACAGTAAGTAGTGAGAAGTTGATGAATATATTAAGGGATAAAAACCTTAACTACTTGGTGGTTGAAAAGTCATCATTGCTTAGATGGAAATAAAATAATGTTAAGAAAAGAAAAGGGGGAGGGAGAAAGAAAACAGGAAGAGGAACGGAGAGAGAAGGAAAGCCAAATTTCTGAACAATCCACATGGCCGTGAGGTTGAGTCTCACTCGCCACAGATATTCTCTTAGTCTAGTTATCAAAGCTCCTACTAAGCTCCCTAGAAGACCCTCTGCACATACTCACTGGGTTAGGGAAATGGCCACAAAGGTGCCATTCACCTTAAAGAAACAAATAAAATTTCCAAGTACATTACTCTTACAAAGGGATTCTAGTATCTTTCACACTTCAAAGATGTAGCTCCCAGATTCTCTGAAAACAACTTACATGTTTATGTCAGAGAAAACCATGTTTGGATTAATGCAATGTGAGCAAGAGAATGAAATGACACCCATTCCTCTGGTTTTTTCCTCACTTTACTCACTTAATTTTGATGAAGACGGCAAGGAAATTCACCTTCTCTCTGGGTTGTTGTTTTTTTTTTATTCTGTTGTTTACTGACTTTAATTTTAATAATTCTTAAATAAGCTCTCACAGCAGATGAACTCAGATACGCAGGCAAGTAAGCCCTTTTATCAACAATTTTGCCATAGAAATACACAAACATTTCAATGGCTCTTCATTAGCAAACAAATCAACAAGTGATATTTTAATGCATGACTTTATTCCATCTCTGTGGGGACTGTAGTTGAGAGTGTGATGTACAGTACAGAGAAAGGAATCATCAGCCACAGTGTCCCAGGGCTCTCTCCATTGAGGTCTTCGAAGCCTCTGCTGAAAGAGTGCATTTAATTGACTGATAGACAGTAGCTTCTTTGTTCACAGAAGACAGCGAAGTAATGGCAGCTTGAAAATCGTACCATCTACAGGGTCTCCTGAGACCAGTAACAGGGGGATATGTGTCAGGAATAAATAAATAATCTAATTATTAAGCCACTTCCTGTCAAGTTAACTCCAATTTGTTGGCTTTTGAAGGCAACAAAACGAGGCATTTTTCCTCATTATGCTTCTCTTTTTATACCAGTGGTAATCACAGGCGGATTAAAGGGTGCCTGATTGGTTTTTTTGTCAAGGAACTGAGAAGCAGCCAACAGTACAGAAAAACAGAGTTGGGTTTAGAAGAAATTTCATGCTTGTCTCCTTTCCAGCTCCCTCGCAGCCCACACGGCTGCCCCATACAGAGCAGCCAGCTGTACAGCAAATGTGTACCCCTCCGACTGAGGCCTACCGGGCCACGGGCGCCGTCCTGAGAGCCGCGAGATACCTTGCAATCTTGGCAGGTAGCTACTGCTGTCATAGGCATAATTCTAAAGGTGACCTACGAAACCCCATCAGCTCACCAAATGCAACAATATGAGCAGCTGAAGTTCGACACCCACTCTCCATATTGGCTCCCTTTCTTTTGTTTACTGCAATGAACGGCCCGGAAACCAGCAAAGAACCTATGGCAATAGGTCTGCAGAGACCTTCTCCTTCCGTGCGACCGAAGGAGCTCGTGGAAACAGGCCGCGGCGGGCGTGTCTGGGTCGAGGGGCGTGGGGGGTGGGGCGGGCAGGGGTCCGTCTTTTTTGTGCCGACTGCCGGGGACTTTCGGTGCCCTCCGTGTAGAAGTGTTTTTGCAGACTTCGTTTAGAAGCGCAAACCCGCGCTGGAGAAGCCTGGGGCGGGGAGGGAAACGCGGAGGCGCTCGCGGCCTGCTCTCGGGCAAGTCCAAAGGTGAGGACAATCCCGGAGCCAGAAGCCCCGCCAGTGGGTCTCAGGCGGTCACATGGCGCGCTCCATCTGGCACAGACTCTTTCCCCAGCCTCTCTGTACGGAGCCCAGGAAGCAAGGCTGGCATCCAGGAATTCGGCTGGAGAACAACATTCTTGGGAGGCCGCTTTAAGGGCAGTGCCATTCTCCAAAGTCACAAGAAACGGAATCTTCGGCCTGTGCGCGGACTGGATCCGAACCCTCCATCTCAGGGAACACGAACAAGGCAAGAAATAGCGAAGGGGCTTTCTGAGGGGCTTGTCAATTAGAAACAACACTCCCTGCCAGTATTTTTCACTCTTGTAAATCCAAGCTGCCAGGCGCGGGCTAAAACACACAACCAAGGATAAACACCCTGATTTTCTTTTAATAGCTTAACACCAAATGAAGAAATGGGCCCAGAGACTTTCTCTCAAATTTGCTTCAGAATCGGAACCCGAATCATTAAGAGGAGCCCTTAAACAAGATCTTATTCCGGAAAGACTTTTTTTTTAAGTCCCCTCCCCCCCACTTCGTTTATTTGAAATGTCTTTGTTTTTAGGAAACCTTCTCCGAGGAGGGGCTTGCCCGGTTCCCGCAGCCCCCACGTTGCACTCCGGTAAACAGTGGAGCTACGACCGATTTATGCCTGCGTATGTCCTTTCTGAATACATCTTGGATTTTTGTTCAATTGCGCAGATAATTAAACCCTCTTCATATTTACAGTCTGCTTCATTGGTACCATGAATTCCGTTTTCAGTTACTGTCTGCAAATTCCCTCTCTGAACAATTTCATACTAAGCAATAACACTTCATTTTACATAAGTTTTATCTGATGTCCCCATACAGAGCTACCAGCTGTACAGCCAATGCGCGGTTCTCAAACTGAGTCCTGCCAGGCCACCGGCTCCATCCTGAGATCTATCAGGCACCTTGCTGTCGTTGGCAAGCGTTCCCTGCTATCGCGGCGACCATCAATCCACCCGGCACACAACTTAAAATCATCTGATTATTAGAATTTGTGGCCCACACTCCATTTTATCCTTTATTTAATCTATCCCCAGATCACACATTTGTTTAAATGTTTTGGCTGGTTTACAAATCATGCAGCCATCTGCACAGTAGGTGTGACACCATTTTTTTAGACAAAAGTTACATTACAAACAAAGATAAAGTCATTTGAAATGCTTTGATGTTTGTTATTCTGCCTGGTTCACTTGGACCAACTCTAAGAAATAAATAGAATTATCTGTGTAAATCGATGAACATCTATGAAAAACAACACCCAGCAGAACGCGGAGCTTGCTCCATTACCTACGTTAATATCATGACAGCTGAGGAGAGATGACCTGGCCCACTTCTCATCTCTCCTGTACAGATGGCTATTAAAGAGAAAGTATCCCTTTTGTATGGTCCATGTAGAAACCCTTTATGGGCTTTTCAAATAAGCCAGCATTGCCCACATGAGGGTAGCTTTCTGTTATCATTAAACTGCCCAGATTTCATCTTTTTTAATCCAGCTCTTGATGAAATAAGCCAGTATTTCATCATATTTAACACCAAATGCTTATTTCTTAATTCCCTGAGTTTTGCAAGCCATCAAATGATGACTTAGAATTCAACAGTCTTCTCGTTTAGAATTAACGCAAACTCCAAAGAACTTAAATGACTTTGAGTTTCTTAGGATAGTGCAGACACACACACATACCGACACACACATACGCCCCATATATATACCCACACATAGACGCATTATTTTAATTCATTTCTGTTCCTTAAGAAAAAAAAAACCCCCAAAAACAGCCAATGAAAGCTGAGAGTATAAAGAGCAACATGGCCCTTTATCTTCCTATGCAGAGATCCCTATCTTTGGATATTTCCCCTTCAGACATATAAAATCCAAAACCACTATAGACCTCAAAATATTGGTTTTAGTCTATTGTAAAGCAAAAGCACTCAAGCTGAAATGTTTCAGAAGTGATAGTGAATGTCACAAAACTATAATGAAGATTAGTCACATAGCACACCATCCGCTAAAGAAATGGAAGGAAAAGAATGCCATTTGTGACCTTGGGCATCAAACAAATTGCAGAACACATGCATGTCACTTGCCACAAGAATAGACGAAAAATTCACCCAGTGCACAAAACTGATTTATGCACTCTTTTTGTCTTGCCATCAGTGATGTATACCATATGTAATGTAACACATGGAGTATATATCTTCCCACGTGCACTGCAGAAGACTTGAATCTTTTTGTGGTCTTTTAAAAATTGTCATTCGAAAGCCCTGAATATTGGAGATTTGAACAAAAAGAGTCAATATCTTTCCATCAGTATTTTCCTATCAGTTGTCATTTATAGTTTCACATTCTAGCTTTGCTTTTCTAAGAGATAAATACATTTGCTTCCCCCAAATGCTCATAAGCGTGTCACCCTTGATCCTGCTAGGACATGTCTATTAGTGATTACTTGTGGATTTCTCATTTTTTTTTCACAAAACAGGGTGCTCCGCCACCTTAGATACAAATTTGCCATTGTAACCCCGATCCTTCCGATCAGATGAAAAATACATAAACTCCAAAGCTTATTAAGTAATCGTTTCTAAGTCAGTTTTTAAAAATAATTCTTAGGTACATGATTTATACCCAATCCCTTCATAGTCTCCATCTGAGAACTTTGAAAGGGAGGCCTGGAAATGGCCATTGCTATATCCCCACCCCTCGTCCTCCAAAGTCTGTGAGTGTAGCAATCAGTTCCAAGGATAATGGTATTTCTCCCCTTTGATCATTTCTTTGTCAAACGGACTGGCCTTCAATGGTGAGTGTACTGCTGGTTGCCTACCACCAGCCGCTTGCTATTTGCTCACTATGTTTCATGAGACAGTTGTTTGTGGCTGTTTGGAACACATTTGTCTCTTTGGGGATTTAGACGCTAGCTGCAATGCCAACCTCCATAGTGATCGAAATTTCTTTCTAACTAAAATAGATAATTAGAGCCTGGTAATTATTGGTCAAGAATTATCAGAGTGAAAAAATTAAGCTTCCCATAAATAGTTCTTGGCAATGTCATCTCTTTATATTATCACATGCCTAACAGCCCTTTATTCAGAGCACTTACAAATTTACTCTACTGCGGTTGAGCCTCATAATTTTATATGAGGCAATTCCTTTGCTGGGTTAAACACATTTAAATTCCCTGGTTTCATCTCTATCTATGCTAATCCATACCAAATAATAATAATAACAGAAATCTCGAAGAGGAAAATAACAATAAATATTTACTATGCTGATAGAGATGGGGAAAATGAAGTAAAGGACATAACACACTAATGGCTTCTCTCTGTAGTCTCAGGTCAAACGCCAACGTAAACTATATGAAAGGAACAAAGGAAGACAAGAAAAAATTTCTCATCCGTGCAGACTTGAAAAGAAGGAAATCTTTTCCCCAGGAAAGCTGTTAAAATGTTTTGTGGCTCTTTGTGTGTGTGTGTGTAAAGAAGAAAAGAAACCCCTAAATAGTCACTGGTCTGATTTCTTACTGAAACTGTGTCAAAATCTGGTGGAGAGTGAGGTTTTTTTTCTTTCCTTAATAGACGTAAGTCAAATCCCTGATGCATTTTTATTGAGTAATTATTCCTGTGACTCAGACCATGTGTCCACACTTAGCTGCAAAAGGGCACTTCGGCAGAGCGTCTCTAGGTATGTACCTGGTAGAAACATTGATGGTTTTCCTTTCACAGATGTCCCTGGCCAACAGCCTGAGACCAGCACTTCCAGAAAGAAGCATGGCGGTTGTCTGACACCACGATTGTATTAAACACCTGTGCTACAGAGAAGCAAATGCAAATGACGTGGTTAAAGAAGGAATTTAAAGTTACACCTCATTGGGTCATCTGCAGACCTTGTTCTCCATCAGGTGACATAATCCTTCCTCTAGACTGACTGAAATGTAGAACGAAATCTGCAAAAACACTATATCCCCTCTTAACAAAAAGAGTAAGAGGCTTTTCAGATAGCCTCTAATCCTTCTTCCCTGTTAAATGTCTAGTTGGGATTATTTTTTGATTAGACAAAAAAAAAAAAAAAACACAGACACAGAACCTAAAAATACCTGCCCTCAGTGGAGGTATTTTAGTCAACAAAATAATGCTGCCTGCCTCATTTGGAAGACTAAGTATCACACTGGGATTTTAAAAAAGGATATCTTAGCCTTTGTGACGTCCTCCCATTATGCATTGTCTTTCTGTAGATGTTAACGACACAACTGGAGTTTAAGGGCTTGGATACATGGTCAACAGATAAAACAATTAAATGGATGCTATTCATTTGTTTAGGCCTCAAGTGCAAGAGAATTACATATTTTATTATTAAAAATGGCATGAATATTAAATAACTAGGCCCTCTGTGGAAAGGAATAGAATTTGCTTCTCTGATGGAAGGTGAATTGTTAAATGCTCAGATCCCATGAGGAACTGAATGTCATATTAATGCACCAGAAGGTAGAGGGAGCAAGCTCTGGGAACACACTAATGTTGCAAGGAGTGTAAGAGAACCACAAAAGGAAAGGTGTAAAGCCATTTGAAAAGAAGGACCATGGCAAACCAGCAAATGTTCCGGCCAAATGATACTAAAATTAGAAAATCGCAGAAGTCCTCTCATTGCTCAACGTTCAGTTCCGATTTGACATATTCAAAAGAACATGAATATCATGGCGAAAAATATATTCAGTCTGTTCTTCTGGTTCCCCAGGTTAAATAATAAAATCCAGAACCAAAGGTAAGTTTATGTAGAATAAAACTATACAGAAGCAGAGCTGACAACATTTTGCTAAATTTTCCATCAGGTGCAAATTCTTAGAAACGTTCTCACTGAAGCCCACGTAAAACTGTAGCACAAAACAGAATCGTGAATGACTGCCACCCATAAACTCACTCAAGAAATAAAGAGATGGAAAATATTAGCATTTAACATGGCAAGAAGAATTCATTTTCTCTAACATACCCCCAAAAGAAGCAGTTTCGAAAGTTTATAAAGAATATCTGTTTAGAATCCAAATTAGAAGAAAGTTGCAAGGAAACACATTATTTAAATCTCTCTTACATGTTGTCATTACGTGCTAGACACTCAGTAAAGCTGTCACTGTTAGTCTACCACATTGGAGAATAGCATATTGAACGCGTAAGAAAATCACTAATAATATTAGTACTTCAATCCGGAGAATGTAGAGATAAAGTGATCAGTATTTTAGCTGTTGTGTGCAAGTTCCACTTTGCACAATTTTGTACTTAGTCTTTTATAAGCAATAATCCTCTTAAAGACCCATCATTTCAAAACTATAAAGCAAATTCTATTGAAAAACTATTAATCAATTATCTAACTCGCTTTTGAATTTATCTTTATTAATTTCTACGAGAGCATTAGGAGTTTCGTTATGGTTGCTTTTAATGATCAATAATGATAATTGGAGCTATCCTTCCACTGAGCATTCCTAGAATGCTTCCGATTAGTGTATAATAAAACTTGTTTGCCCCTGAAAATAAGTTCAGAGTCTAAAATGCTGAATTTTCTTTCCTGTTTTAGAGTTTGGTAATAGGAGAGCATGAGGTTAACGGGACTTTTTAGTATTATATCACAATTATTTATGGCATTATAAAATACCATCAAGTGAGGATGAAATAAAAAAAATTCTCAGTAAAAACACAAATGAGTAACAAAAATAGCATAAAGTAATAACAATTGTCATTTTACTAGTAGAAGAAGATCTGCTTGATAAAGTTTAATTGGCTGGTTAAACTCTTAGTGTTATTACCAAGTGCTTATCAAATTAAAAAACATAGGAGGTAACCTCAGAGGAATAAAGGGATAATGGGACAATATGAATAACTGAAAAGATTATCCTTTTAGCTCGAGCCCATATGATAAATGCAAAATCCCTGAAAATACTGGCCAAGAATGACTTCAGAGATCTTCACCCAAACAGCTTTTATAAAGATCTATGTAAAATTTGGTAGGGAAATAAATGTGATTACTGAATTCTTTACATGATCTTTATGATCATGATTATTTCCAGGCTGTTGAAACCATACCTATAAAACGATCTTATGGCAATTTAAATTATTTATGTTTCCCTATCACAAAAACTCACCACTTTAGATTTTGATACAAAGATGCTTAAGCAACACACAGCAGTGCCATTACCATAATAACTTCTGAAATTAAAACCTGTCTAAAACTCTATGGAAAGCTAACATCCAGTTCATTAACCATTCCTGTTAGTTTTCAATAATGCAAAAATGATTAGAAGTTTAATTTGTTAATCACCTGTGTTTTGACTGGCAGTAGATATATAATTCTCTGCAGAAGTCTAAACTAGCCCTCACAGAAAATAAAATGTGCTAATGTCTTATCAGGCCTAATAATAGTAATAAAAATCAATCATGCCTAGGTAAAACATTGATGGCTGAACAATTAATTCATCTTTAACTCAGTTTAATTATATAGGCATTGATACACACAAGTAGGAGAAAAAGCTATCTGTAATAAGGTTTAGAGCGTCACTCACCAATCATGTGATTTGCAACATGAACCTGAATATCCCATTCATTGTAGAAAACCATCTGACACTTGATGCACTGATAGGTCTTCTTCTGAGAAAACAAGTATAAATAGAATTACTTAGACGCATGCACTTTTTATTGTTTTCTTAAAAAAAAAAAAAAAAACAACAAACCTTACTCACAACATTTTTTTGAGATGCTGGTCTTAACGTGTGTTGCTGACTGAGCCACTGTGTGTGGGTCTGTCTGCTGGGGCAAAGTTCCATGAGTGTCTCGCTAAGATTTTGTGGTTTGATCTCAACACTATACTTCAGGTACAAACAATTGAAAGAAATGGAGACACATAATTATGGCATAATATATTTTTAAGGATTCCTAAGCTCAAAAAGAGAAGTTAGAAGAAAATTCTGGAACACGTGGCTGCCTTTCAGAAACTGATGTTTTTGTAGATCCAGACCAAAATGTCTGTGATGTCACCTCTAGATACCCCTTAGTAAAATGGCCAATAAGAGTTGCAAAATCTAGCTGAGATTCAGAGATGATAATTTTTAGCTTAAGTCTAAAACTTAGATGTTTCAGAAGTTGCTATATACTAACCTTTATATACATATTTTCTACATCAGACCATACCGAACATTCTAACATCCTTTTATCATTTTACATAACAGTCCTGGCAAGTGGAGAGAACAGGATTTATTAATTCTTGTATCATAAATAAAGAAACTGAGACCCAGGGAAGGAGAAAGATTTGCCTGATGTCAGAGTGCCCTGGAGCTGAGAAGAGAGATCAGTTCTCTCGATCCTAAATGCTAGGCTATCAGATAAAAGCAGTCTTTATGACTTCGCATCTTTATCATTGTCTCCCCTATATGGCTCGGTACATCCTACATGAACTCAATAAATAACATATTGGTTATGTTTTCCAGAACACAGCTACATAAATTCCTTTGTGACAAAACCTGATATTTACAATTAAAAACCATCTTGGAAAACAAAATAAATGTGAGAAAATGACATTTATAAAATCACATCAGTGACACTTCGTTAAGGCATTCTTATAGAATGATCATTTCATCCGCAGTCATATACAATTGCTTCACTAATGGAAACAATAAAAAATATCAGTCTCTAAATTGCCATCAATTTTAAAGAACTCAAGAAAATCAAAGTCAAGCACAAAAATTTAGCATCACTTCATAAGCCATTAAAATTACAAATGCTGTTAATGTAAAATTTTCTTAATTATCGTCACTTAATGCTGTGTTAGCTTCTGCAACACAGGATAGTAGTATTCCTTGTAAGGCGCAGAAGAGCTGGCCTGTTGCCAATGGAAGCTGTCTAAATAATCTAGCAGGCTTTGTACGTTAGGAATATCGTGAATTGAGTCTGCTGAATCTAAATCTAACCGAGTTGAAAACCCTGACGATCACCAAGGAAGATTTACTGTGCTGAGCTGTTTACAAGATGCTTTTGATGGTGACATATAGAGCAACATGTGTTGCGTAAATAACACATATCCCTTTTTTAACAATATTTCCCTTTAGAACTAGTTAGAAAATATTTCTTACTCCCGGATGACCTACATTATATATTGTTTATTAGCATACTTCTAGCATTATTCCTGATATGCGACCTTGCTGAAAAACAAAGAAACATAAACTTAATGGCTAGTCTTTTCTCTTGTTAGCACAGTAAAACATACAATATGTCGAAAACTGTCTCCAAAAATGATGACTGATGAATATGTTGGTGGGGTATACTAGGACTTTTTTTTTCCTTGGTCTAATAATAAAGAATAAAATCACTTGACAAGCCAAAATAATAAAATACCAGCACTTACTACGACCTTCAAAATGAACTGACATATCTGAAGATCTACGTACATAAGTTTTCTTTTATCACTGAAAGAAAATGCTTTTGTCACTGCTGATAATTCAAATACTAATTCTACTCTTAAGACAGTGTCTAAAATGTGACGTTCTATTCTTATTAACAAAGTCATATTCTTATTTATAAGCTCCTCCCTTTGGGGCTGAGTCAAATAAGAATTGCATGCCATCAAAAACAATGTACCATGATCTAAAATGCTGTAGTTTGAACTTTGCCTCTGTACACAGCCCACATTTCCCAAATACAAAGCAATGACGTGGAAATTGGGATGTGTGAAGGTGTTCTTTTCTAAAAGCCATGATATAAAATTCATTTTTGCCTTCTATTTCTTTTTTAAAAGTAATTTTAAATGACCTTTAAAGCATCCTTATTATAATTAGAGACTCAGCAAAATATGTGAGAGACTCCTGCCCACCCGTACACCATCTTCAAGTAAAGCGGTTATAACCTCTAAACGGTGCTGGTTGGCCTTGGGGAGCTCATTCCCTTGGAGGTAAATCCACTCCAGTTCTGTACAGTTGTTTGTAAAGTACTTCTCCCTAATTCTAGACCCCAATCTGCTTCTCTGCTACTTTCCGTTATCGGTCCGACTCTAGGCTCAGGAGTTACAAAGAGATTGGACCCCTTGTCTAATGTGATAATTACGACACCCCTTTTTCAGACTGAGAATAGAGGGATGCTATAAGAAATGCTTTGAACAATTTTCACCATCCTGGTTCTTCTCTTCCAGGTCGTTTTAAGAAACAGAACCCCAAATTAAGCACAATACTCCAAGCTAGTCCTGACCCTTAAGGAGTACAGGAGGACTGTCACCTCCCTTAGAACAATTATTTCCTAAGACACAGAAGACAACAACAACAAAAAAGTCAAGTGAGATCATTTCTTCTAAAAGCATATAAGAGGAGAAACAGAACTTCCATTGTTTGGGCCCCAGATTGGCCTTTATCAACGCTTAAGTTGTCAATTTACTTGAAATGCTAATTTAGTACAATTTTTAAAAGAGACTTTTTTTCATTAGCCTTTTTTAATGTGCTACTTGGGAGTGGGGTTGTCATTTCCTGATTGTTCTCTTTTGTTTTCTGATATTGATAGATGTAATTATCAAGGATACAACTTTTTCCCAGCACCTCATTATTTTTGATTGATTTTGAGAACAATTTAAATGTGCCTTTTTGACATTCTTGTTTTCAGTTATACTCTGGTTAAGGTACTCAGAGACTTTCAGAAAAGAGCATCTCATAAATTAAAAAAAAATGATTAGGATCTTTAATAATGTATACTTAAAAAAAACATTATTCTGATTAACCCTTCCCCTCGCCCCCCCAAACTACATTCCATTAGGACTTAGGCTTCACATTGAGGCTCACCATGCAAAAAATAATATATACTTTGCAGTTATAAATTGCTTTGATTTTTTTTAAACAAAAAAAAATCTGACTATAAAAAAAATCATTGAGTTCATAGTAACTCTCAAGAGCAGAAAAGGAAAAAAAAAAAAAAAACTTAGTTGCCACCATTGGAAGTGCCTATTACATAAATCTCTTATTCTGAAAATTAGTAATTAAAGGCGCAGAAGCGCTAAGCTTTTTTGGGAGGAAATGTAGTTCATGCCTATTTGATGAGGAAGTTCTTTATGAAAGACTCACAATGGAAGGGACGACGGAATTAGAAATCCACCATTTTGCAATGCCAAATAAAGGAGCCCAGGATACTCACTAATGGATGCTAAAACTCTTAAGAGAAAGGTTATTCCGGAGATAACTAAATTTTTATCCTTTAATAACAACAAAGAGAAAGATGTCCCTTTACAGTGGATTTATCTAGGGGCAATCACTGCAACCAAACTACTTATACTAATATGCCTATTGATAAAATAGCCTGGCACTATGTGTCTCTCAGTGTGGAGCATTATGGACTATAATACATCATATACTAAAACGTATACCAGAATCTAATCAAGCTTTCAGACAAACAGTCCCGTTTTCAGGAAATGCAGGGACAGAGGAACAAGCTTAAGTTGTGTACCCAGTACCCTGGGAGTGGGAGGGGGAGTACACAAATCCAAAATATTCTTGAACACCAATCAAAAATATTCTTGGCCTGTTATCTTCAGAGAAGCCAATGTCACGGGGGGTGGGGGGGAAGGTGGAGAGACTGTTCTTGGGTGAAAGGGACTAAAAGGACAATAAACGTAGTGTGTGTGTGTGTGAATGTAATATGTGGATTCCGATTTGGGGAGAAAACAGCAAAAAAAGGTTTTTGAGGAAATCTGAATTTCAGTGGGTTATAAAATGATACTGGGTAATTACTACTACTGTTAACTTTCTTAGATGTGACAATCGTATTATGGTTATGTGGATAAACATCCTTTTTGTTAGGAGACACATATTGGATATTTAGGGGTGAAATGGCATGATGTTTACAATTTACCTCCAAATATTCAGAAAAAAATAATCGTATACAGATAAAGAAAATGTAGTTAAACGTTAACAACGAATAAACCTAGGTACATGCTTAAATATTTTCATATAAAAGGTGGGAATAAGTGGATAGAATAATTCATAATATGTCATTTTTTTAAACACTAAACATAACCTGATTAAACCCATCCCTTTGGTTCATTTTAAACCCCCACACTTGATGTACACCCAAAATGATTTATGATGAGTTGTTACAAACATCTTTGCAAATATTTTTGTGTATTTGTGAGAGATTTTCTTGTTTACTTGCTTTTTATAAATCTAATGTATAAATTCTAAGAGGTCAAAAACACATAGCTACACTCATTTCTATCATAAAGAAATAACAGTTTCCTACAATTGTCTGTAAAGTCTATAAATAGCTCATATGCATAAAATTCACTTGCAACAAAACTGTGAGAGCTGATAAAGGAGGGATTAGTATCCTCCTTTACAGATGAAGTGATAGACTAATTCATTTGGATTGTGGAAACTGTAACTAAGTCTGGTATTCTACTCTGCCTCCCACCTACTGGGTTTTAAGTTTATGCTGTGATCATTTGCAGGTAAATATACAGCGGCATTTTAGGTACATTTTGAAAGAAGACTTTCCTTATAATTGTGCACTCCTTTGGGCTTTGACAATGTCATGGATGGTATCAGAATGGGAAAACTCTCCCTGCCCACCTTCATCATAGGCTTCCAGTACCAGACCCTTGACCAAAATCCAGAGGGCAGAACTGGCTTCCAAGTTCCCTACTGGTCTTCAAGATTTTTCTCTTTACTCTCAGTGTCCTGAGATTTTATTGCCATGTTCTTAACCGTATGTTTTTGCTTATTAGTCCTACTCAATACTGAAAGAACAATTTCAATCTGAGGGTTTATGTATGTTTCCAATCCTGAAAAATTTCCGCTGTTGTTTGCTTCAGTTTTCTTCAGTTTCCGTGTCTCTCACACAGCCTCCATTCATTCCTACTGAAACTCCAATTAGGCAAGATTGCAGCGTCCGGATTTCAGCTCTATGTATCTTAACCATTTTTAATGCACATTTTAGAAGTCAGTTTGTCCCCTGTTTTGATCTAGGTGATTCTCTGTACTCTTAGAAACCACTAATTTTCTCTTTACTGGTCTCTAGCCTAGAGTTTATCCTATTACGGAAACTTTCATTTCAATGACTATTTTTCATTTATACTTTTAAACGCAAATGCTCTTGCATTTTTTATACTTGGATTTACTTCATAACTTGTCACTCCTTTAGTAGGAATCATACTTTCATTTATCTTTCTGAGCTTCTAAACATACTTATTTAAAGTCTTTGTCAGACTGGTCCATATAATTAATTTCCTCTGGAGTGGAATCTTGGTATCAAAACAGTTGGCATTTTTGTTTGCCTGTAGCTTTTAATTTTTTTGTGTTTTTTGTTTGTTGATTTTGTTTTGTCTTGCTGTTTTACTAGCATGAGAATCATTCACATATTTTGAAAACTTGGTTTGAAGCCCTTTGTAGTGAGAAACTTTTTTTCTACATGCCCATTCTTCCATGGCTAATAGTTTTGTCATTGTTTCTACCAGCCTATCTCAGATTCCTGAACCAGGCTAGGTCTCATGAGGCATTTCCTGTATGTCCGATGTGCTACAGGGATATATAGAGGACATTGTTAGTTGAATCACAGAACCAGCATATAGCTAATTCAATTTTTTCTTTTTTAAAGATTTTTTTAATTTATATGACAAAGAGAAACACAGCCAGAGAGGGAACACAAGCAGAGGGAGTGAGAGAGGGAGAAGGAGGCTTCCTGCTGAGCAGGGAGCACGATGTGGGACTTGATCCCGGGTCTCCGGGATCATGACCTGAGCCGAAGGCAGTCGCCCAACCAACTGAGCCACCTAGGCGCCCCATGGCTAATTCAATTTTAAGTCATAAAAGTGTATCTTTCTTCCTCTCCCTTTAATTCTCCAGCTGAAAAATCCTAATACCAGGTATATTTCAACAAGGGCATTTTTTTTTTCCAGTCTCCTATTGTAAGCAATGAAGTTTCTTCCTTGCTTTGCTTTAAGTAGCAGTTTTAGTTTTGTCCCACAGAGATTAAATCTAATAACCACTTCTGGAGTGGAATCCAGCAGAATCCCTGGCTTTAGTGCCTACCACTTTTGAAATTTGCTTTCTGGATCTCAAAGATGGAGAATTGTTTTGAGCCTATGCCTATTTGGTTATCTGTATTTTATCTATGGTCATCATAGGTTTGGAGTAGCAAAGCATGATGTTACAGAATCATTTCTCAAGGATATCCCACAGCCCTCGCCCCCTTTCTAACACTAGTCCCAAACTTAGGCAGTGGCCATCAAAGAAGAGCCAATTCCAGACTCAGTCAGGACCCTCTGAAATCAGGATGTTGTTTGCAGCATTGATTATGCTATGAAATATCCACTCCAAACATTTCCAGGAGTCTCAGTAGGAAAGCAACTTTAGAATCTTCCTTTTACAATTAGTGGCTAGTTTGTGCCTTCATCATGTAGTTTTGTGACAAATCATTTAATGACCCTGAGTCTTAGTGCCTTTCTCTGAAATTAAAACTAATAAAACTTATGTCTTAAGAGTTGATGTGAGAAGTGAGAACTATATAAAAGTGCTTAGTACCATGCCTCCCGTGTAGCATGCCTGCATTAAACGGTAACTACCTTTATTACTCTTTACTTGACAGGTTATTATGGAGAAGGAATGGAATACGATATAAACCATCTGACACAACAAAGTTGCTTGTCAAAGATTAATTCTCACTCTTTTATGTGGACTTTGAAGCCATATTAAAATTTCTTCAAACTCGAATCAACTAATTTAAATTTTATGACAACTAACAAAGGTTAAACAAATGTTTATTAAATAAAGGTTTAAAAATTAATAGCATAAAGAATATTAGATATTGGTGACAGGGCTGGGGGGTGGGAAGGAAGAAGACAGAGAATGTAAAAGGGTACAACCTAGCTAGGGAATTAAAAAAAACCTCTTTCCAAGTTTTCAGGGGCTATAGCAATGCCATTCTGAGAATGAATATATTAATTACAAGTGAGACATATATTTAAGATCAATAACACCTTTACTTTTCGGTATTTTGTTGGCAAGCAAATGAGTATTATGTGTGAGTGAAAATAATAAACGTACAGTTTTCTACAAATACTCAGTAGTTCAGACATTTGACTAATTTAGTTTGGATATCTTCCAAGTAATTCTGAATTTGTGTGAGAGTAAGTTAGAACAGAGAGGGGGAAAAATAGGTGAAATGTAATGGAAGCTATGAATGAGGAAGTTTCCCCAAGTAATTCACTGAAAAACACCAGCATGGATTTTCTGTTGTGTGCTCCATAGTTTTGTAAAAGAAGGACACTACTGTCTTACAGATGTGGTTAATATCCTGAGATTAAAGACCACGTAGCTCTTTGTGCTAAAAAGCTCACTAACCAAGAGATATTAAATATAATTCCTAAACTCAAGGAGTTACTATATAAATGGGCAAAGAACACACACAAATATTAAACTCTTATATAAGTATTCTGCCGAAAAAAAGATTGGCAAAGCAGTTCAAGACCAAATGCTGGTCAGTGTACGGCAAAGAGAAGACCGCTAAGACATATCAGATGGGGACAGATGAACCTGGTCTGCAAGTCAGGAAAAAATTCCCTGACAGACGAAAGACTTTATCTGAGGTCTAAAAATGGGAACATTTTCCCTGAAGTCAAAATTGAGTTACAAAGAGCCTGCTATGTGCCAGGTAAGTGTTCACACTCTGGTGGGTATTTGGTGGAATAAGGAAGGCAATTCCAAACAGAAGCAAGGCAAAATGACATTGCTCTGGCCAACTGACTAGGCAGGAAAAAAGAGAAAGACAAAAATCTAGTAAGATGAAGATTTTTGCTTTAAATGACTAAGTTGCAATTTTTTTCTTTTAACTTAAGACAAGCTCTGAATAGCCCCCTTGGAATCTGAAAAGAAAACACACTTAGCTTTTACAAATAAATCCAAAACTCCATAAAAATATACATATAAGCTACCATTTACTTTGAAATCAGAGGTAAAAAAGCCCAACCATTTTTTCCCCACTTTTCTTGAGTTCTTTTTAAATATTAAATAAAATATCTTTGTAATTGACAATATCTTATTTTCTATAGTATCATCAATAGTTAAAAGCTAGAAAATAAAGGAGATTAAAAAAAATTCTGGCTATTACACACTAAAAAACAAAACCCAGTGTCAAAAATGGAGTAATTACCATATTTGAGCCTAAGCTTTTCTCATGGAGAGAAATGCTTTCTTAGGCTTATTCATCTCCACTCCACTGATTTCTCCTGATTGAGAATTTGGAGGCTCTTCCAAGAGACCTACCTTATTTCTTCCACTACACAGGTCACTGAGACCCTCTGGGTAAGAGATCTTCGTCCAGACGATCTCATTTAATATGATGCTTTCAGTTACTTCTTATTCTGTGCCATAGCAAATGCACCTGAATCAATCTCCTTATAGTGTTGTCCATAAAGTGGGCAGTCATGGATAGTCATCTATCCAATGGACTAGTGAGGCATCCCACACCGCACCTTCATTCCTAAGCTGCTATCTACAACTTGATTATTTCTGCCCGAAAACTTTTCTACCCTGTACACAGCATGGGAAATCACTGAATTAGAAGAGACTGAATAACACAGACTAAATCGATGCTGTAGTAAAGGTTAAAAAAAAATCGCTGGAAGCATGTGTTGATTCTTTTTGAGTTAGGACAGGATTTTGCTTCTAGTTACCACCGGTTATATTAAGTAGAATATTGCAACATCATCAAACCATTATATGTCCACAATGATCCAATGTTGGAGGTTAGTAATATGATTTACAGTCTTTGCGAAAACATGGAGAAAGTTTTGTGGGAGAGAAAATAATATTTTGGAATCCATTAAGAAACATTTTCTGAAGTATGTAACTTCTGCCCCAAAAGCAAGTTGAGAACGTAGTCAAGTTTGTTAATACTTAATAAGTACTAATACCATTTATTTAAGATTCACCATAACTATCTAAAGGATAACACAGAGGACATTTTATCTAATATTAAGCCATAAAAGTTTTTTGATTCTCTTAGAATTCATTACATGTTGTATCAGAATTATTTCAATAAAGTGGATTTATCTCCTCAAGGACTGTAGGCTCTTTGGGAGTAGGTGGAGGGCTCTGTCTTCTCCATCCAGTATTCACCACAATTTATAACATCTCTTTCCACACAATAAGTTAATGTGTGGGGGCACCTGGGTGGCTCACTCATTAAACATTTGCCTTCGGCTCAGGTCATGATCCCAGAGTCTCAGGTTGGAGCCCCACATTGGGCTCCCTGCTCAGTGGGAAGCTTGCTTCTCCCTCTCTCACTCCCCCTGCTTGTGTTCCCTCTCTAGCTGTGTTTCTCTCTGCCAAATAAATAAATAAAATCTTTTTTTAAAAATAGGTTAATGTGTGAATGAGTCATACCGGTTCATCCTACAATAAAAATCTTTGCTTCTTCCCTCTTCCCTTGAGATGAAAGCTGCTGTGGAGTCCCGGGTGTTCTCCTTTGTTTATATTTCCCTAATCCATCCTTCTAGCTATTCTTCTGCCAAAAGAATGCCTTATGTTCTGGCAATTTTGTGTCTGTCTTATCTACAGAATGTCTCTGTCTTTTTTGGGTCATTTCATTTCAGTTGTATGTGCCTAAATTACCTTGTTCTTTATTACTCTTATGTCCATTGGGACATATTACCTCATGCCCTCCTTCTCTCAGCTCTTCGTCATCTTTTTTTGGTTCTGCCTTTCACCCTGCTCTCATTTTGCATTCTGCCTTCTCCTGTCCAGTCCATCCCTTCCATTTGAACAGCTTTCCTACTGAGGCATGTCAGACTACCTTTCTCTTCTCCTTCAAATTGCTCCTAACCCCCCCACCTGCTCCATAAAGCTTGTTGGCAATTACGCCCACGCCACCCTGGGTGTTTTGTTGTTTGTACTCTTTGGCACTAAGTTTTTTAGGATGGAGGTGTGTTTCCTTCACTCTACCATTTCTAAATCCTGCTGTGCGGCTGCAACGTATAGAAAGGTAAAAGTGGCCGAGTTCTTTTACCCCCTTGTTTTAATTGAATTTATTAGGATATATAAAACTTTTCTTCCTTCATCATTCCAAAAAAGCATCTTTTAAAATAAAAGAATAAAATGTCCTCATATTCTTTATATTTTCAAAGTACTAGTACAGAGCAGCAGTTGTAGAACTGAAACGGATGTATGAGGTCATCTATCTCAATTTCTTCATCATAGACAAAGAGATGAAGAAGCCTTGTCTGGAATGCAGAGAAAATGATCAACACAGCAAGCCTCAAACTCCGGACTGCCATAAACACAGCCATCCCTATTGGGTGGGGCTGCACATTTACCAAAAGGAATCGCTAACCCTTGCTCAGTTGGCTCTCCATGGAGCTTCAAACTTGTGGCTCCTCTTAGCATTGGACCACATCTCCGCTGCGAGTTCTTGCTTTCTTTGTGGGTCCTTGCTTTCCAGTGTATTCTTTCACACGGAATTCACTGTGCTATATTCAAAACATCTATTCGCATTACATTCCAAGGCTTCCTGTCACTTAAGGAACAATGTCTTATTTCTCCTTTAGCACCAGTAGCCAGGGCACTGCCTGACAGGGGTTGTTTGTGAAGGAATGCATGAGCTACACAGAAGTGAATTGATTTGGGCTTTTTATAAGTATACCCAAGAGTAAGCATTTTCAGAGAAATTTATTGGAGGGAACCAGATTGTTGCCACCAAACATACTACATTCTGCATCATACAACCACATAAGACCTTCCAGTCCCCCTTCAGGTTATCCCTAGAAAGATTAAACTATAGACTTAAAAAAGCTCTGCATAATCCTTATTGATAATATATCTTACAAAGCTACAGACTTCCCATATAAAAAATGTCCAAGAATATAACCTGAGAAAATATCGGGCCCTTTCTCAACAGGACCTGTGCTCCATAAGAACACCGCTCCACAGTGAAGACTATGAGAGGAAAGTGCTAGGGAAAAGGGTTCTAATAGCAAATCCGACATTTTTTAGAGGATCTGTGCAAGGCAAGCACTGTAATTTTTTTCAAGTTGTTCCTTAACAGCCCAGGTCATAAATCAGTCATTATTTTAAAAGACATTTTAGAATTTTATTATTGAATATCCTTACTAGACCTTTGAGAATATTCCTGTTTCTAATCCTGCCAACTCCTCACCATCTTAATATGTATATGATTCACTATTTGAGGGTATAGTTGCTTTTTGGAGCCTTAATTCTTTGCCAAGAGAAACATGAACTAATACTTATCTGTTTGTCACTGTGAGCCCTGTGCCTATGCACAATGCCGGTCACAGGTCTGAAACTCAGTAACTGTAGAATAAAAGATCCTAATTGTATAGCACACATATTATGGAAGGTCTGTTTTCAAATTATTTAAATTTAGTGTAACAAAATGCTAACAATCCAGACCCACTTATGGCACTGAAAGGATCTGTCTCCCACCAAAACGATGTCAATTTCCCAGTCCTAGTAGGTCTAGACATTAAGCTTAGAGGGATTCCTGCCAGCTACCTCATTTACTCATTTAGTCTCGCCTCCCGTCTACCCTTCATGCTAGCTTTCTGTTCCACCCCTTATTTTTTTTTTTAAAGAATGATCTTTGTTAAATATGTGGTCCCTATTCATAATTAAATTCTGTTATTTCTGGACACGTACTTTTCAAGAAATTTTATTACAGTTCATTTTGCTTTCTTACTGCTAGCCAAACTTATAAATATAAAATACCCTAGATGATCCTTAGACTTAACTTAAAAAGGAAGATGTTTAACATCAGACTTTGTCAAGTTAGGTTTATCAATACCACTTTGATTTCTAAATCATGGCACATCTGTGTTTTGAACCTCTCAGTCACCTACTTACTAGTGATTTTTAAAGACAGCATTGTATTCTAAAAATAAAGGGTTATGTATCTAAATTACAAGAGATGTCCAAAAAAAAAAAAACCACAAAATTTTCACCTTTTCCTTTCTGCAGAACATAAATACATTTGATGCCTAGAGAAGACTGCCAGTGGGTTTCAGGCAAACAAATAATAGCTTTTTTTTTTTTTAAAGATTTTATTTATTTGTTTGACAGAGAGAGAGATCACAAGCAGGCAGAGAGGCAGGCAGAGAGAGAGAGAGAGGAGGAAGCAGGACCCTGCTGAGCAGAGAGCCCAATGTGGGCCTCGATTCCAGGACCCTGAGATCATGACCTGAGCCGAAGGCAGAAGCTTTAACCCACTGAGCCACCCAGGTGCCCAATAAATAGCTTTTTAAAATTAACTGCTTTTCAAACTATTCACTTGCTTCTTGAGCTTAGGAGGAAAATGTCTCGTTTGGGGATTCAGTTAGTATGCCTTTCACTTTTAATTTTTAGTTTTCTTAGATATTATTTCCACAATACTTTTCCCCCTGTTCTCTGTGATGTTTCAAACCAATAGTACTATTGAAAAATTTCCATGTCATATCTATAATTGTTTTTTCTACCTATAAATTCATCCATTTACATGTTTTTGCTACCTTCCGTATTTATTGTCGCCTGACATGATCTCTGACTTCAGGCAAATAAAGTAGTATTTCTATCTTTGTAGTCATTACACTCTGTTTATTCTTTGGTTTTCATTGCTTCTAGGTTTGTTTTACTATTTTATTATATGCCTTTCTATTTCCCCAACTTTGTGGAAGTGTGATGACTTATATTGATGCATTTGGACCAAATAATCCATAGACTTAGCATTAGATGAAGTGATTCTAGATTATAAAAATAAGTTAATTGAAAACATTTCATATACAAATTATCTGAATGTGTGCATACAGACATAGGGATATGTGTAGCCTTATGCCTGGATATTACAGAAGTGATACTCTGTATGCAGCATTTGCTGGAATCTTCCATTTGCTAAGGGCTTTCATATATACATATACCATTTGTCCTTCACAATAAACCTATAAAGCAGGCAAAGTATGGATTATGCCCATGCGAGCAGTGAAGGAACTCAAACTTAAGAAGGACTTAGTTAGATAACACAGATGGTTCTAGCAACTGTTATTTGCACTCCTTTTTTTTCCTAAGCAAAGTATTTTCTTCTACTATGTTATGTGGCCTAAGTTTAAACTCTCTATACCCAGCGTGGCAGGTTCTGAATAACAAAAAATTTTCAGAATCAGTTAAAGACTGCCTCATGTCATACAATGTTTAATGCAACAAAATAAATATTTGCCTTGATATGGGGATTTCTTACAGGATTTCACCTGCCATTCAGTCTCTGTATGACATGAATTGCATAGAATGTTCCATACTTAAAAGAGTCTTATGTTCTATTTATGTGTGGTTGAAAGAAACTGTATCACCATTTAGTTCTCAGAGAACAGTTTTCCTTCTTTGTTCCTTTTTAATCACCAGGTTTCAAACATTTACAAATGTTTATTAGGAGCCTCTCCTGGGTAAGGAATTCCCAGGAGAAACATGGAGGATACCAAGCCAAGCCCTGCCTCCGCTCTCCAGCTCTCCGTGTTCCTGGCCTGCTGGGCCCTTGCTGTTCCTTCAGCCAGCCAGCCAGGCACACTGCTGCCTCAGGACTTCTGCTTTGGAACTTCTTCCAATCTGCTGGCTCTTCACGCAGATATCAGCAAAGCTGACCCCCTCATTATTTCCTACCTCTTCTGAACTACTTTACCAGTTCACTAGTACTTCTATTATGGCACACAGTCCATTCTGATTTATATTATAGTTAGTGTTATATATCAATCTTTCCCTAGTAAACTATACGCCCTCAGGAGCCATACTGGGGAGAAAAGGGTGTATTCCAAATCCCATACTTGTATAACACGCATCCTCTTTACAAACCCGATAGCTTAACGTCTTGTACATAGCAGGAAATTAATAAATCTGTTATCTTAAGTTGAAGTACCAGATGAGGAATAAAAAGTCAATGCCATAAGCTAATGTTCCCTGAAGTGTGAGATATGTACCACCTTAACTGGAAGTAGGGATACTGTTCTTTCTGATAACACAAAGGAAAAAAAGTCTCACTGAGATGCTAATATGTCTTTAATACCTCTACAACACTTAATAAATCTTCTGGTAACAACAAAAGAACAGGTTTCACACTCTCAGCTTTTTGTAGGTACAAGTGTACAGCTAGAATTTTTAAAACATTATTTGGTATTAATTGTTACGAGTTTGATATTATCTTTTATTTAAGGTGTAGCGATTTATACTTATGGTTCTGATTAGTTTTGATTTTTATAAAACATTAAATTTGTACAAAGAGAATAATAAAGAGTAATGATTAAACAATACCTGTGTGTCCAGCATAGCTTCCTGCGTTCTTTCCAAAAACCCGTTACTGTCTGAATTTGCATTTCCCATATTACTATTTTTTTTCATTTCCCATATATTAGTAAGGATAAATATTTTCACATGTTTACTGGGCCTTCCTGTTTCTTATTTGTGAAATGCCATTTTATGTTAGTTTCCCATATTCTAATTTGTTGATTTGTGTTTTCTTAATTGATTTGTGGTCATTTTCTACATATTTAGGAAACTAAGTTTTCCCAGCTATATGTGATATAAATGCTTTATCATTTCATAGCTTTCATTTTTGCTCACTCTATCATAACTTTCAGTAAACAATTTATTATTTTTAAGGTAGACAAGCATATCATTTGTGATATTTTATTTGTGATTTATACTGTCTGGGCATTATTTGAGATATCATTCCCAACCTAAGATCATAAAAATATTCTTTACATTTTTTTCTAAAAGATTTAGTTTTGTTTTTCACACATTTTTACACACGTGAGTGTTCTGTTTTCATTTTTTCCATATGGATAATGAATTGAATACTCCATTCCCTCACTTATGTGCAAAGATGGCTATAATCTATTTTGAGTTTTTAGGTGTCTAGTATCTCTTGGAGAATCTTTGTTTTGTTCTGTGAACCAATCCTACATCATCCAAATTACTACAGATTCATTACAAATCGCCTGCATAGTAGGATGAGTCCTCCCCTGATTGTTCTTTTCTTTCAAGAGAATCTTTATGTTCTTCACCTTTCATTCTTTCATTTACCTTTTTGAATCCGCTTGTCCTGTTCCCAAAAGTAAGAACATAAAAAAGTACATTTTAAAACCTGTTGAAGTTTCCATTGGAGTAGCTATAATTTATAGATCAAATTGGGGACATTAGATAACTTTACAGTATTGAGTCTTCTTGTCCATGAGCAACTTATTTAAGTCTTTATTATTATTAAAGTCTTTAAAAATGATCATTATTTAAGTCTTTAAAAATATCTTCCAATAATGTTTTACCATTTTCTCCGTAACGTCTTGAACATCTTACAGATTTATTTCTAAGTAACCTAATTTTTGTCTAATAAATGGAATTTATATATAATGTAATAACAACTTATATTTTTTTCACTTTTTGTTGGTGAATAAAAATCTAATTGACTTATATGAGTTGATGTGGTACCTAGCAAATTTACTAAAGTTTCGTAATAATTTGTCTTTAGATTCTTTCACTATTGTTTTACGTACAAACATAAGACCTCCAAATGACAGTTTGATTTGCTTCTTTTCAATTTTAGTGCTCCCTAATTTTTTATACTTGAATTCATTTTTATTTTATGTTACATTGTTGGCTAGGTCAATGAACAGAACTTGTTAGTTATTTTATTATAAACGAATAATTGCATTGAAACTTCTCCACTAATTATTATGCTTCCCAAAAATAATATTTCAAATACTCTTTATTAGGGTAAGAAAATCCCTGCCTATTCCAAGTGTTCTTTTTTTAATCGTGAAAATATGTTGAAATACGGTGAATGTAAATTCAATCAAATTATTTATTAAGATTGAGTCCACCTTGCATTCTTGTGATAAAACCATTTTAATATAGTATAAAATCTTTTAACATAGTGGATTTAGTTTGTTAATATGTTCTTAATTTTTTTAATGTAAAATCACCTAAATTTTTCTTTTACTGTTTTTCTGGTTTTAATATGGAGATTATACTGGACTCATTAAATGGAGTGACCCTTCTTTTCGTAACTTCTGGCACAGCTTTGGAATTATGTGTACATTCTGGTATTTTCTTTGTGGGAAGGTTTTCAACAATTTATTGAACTCTTTAATGTTTATGGAATCATTCTACTTCTTTCTTTTTTATTTTGAGCCAGCTTCGGTAACATACTATTCTAAGGTCATTTCCATATAATCACATTTATCCAGCTATTAGAACAAAATTATTCATAATATTCTCTTATTTTTTTATCTTGTGCATTTTGGATTTTTTAAAATAAATTTAAAATTGAGAAATAGCATATATATACAAAACTATAATCATAAGGGTATTGCTTGATGAAATTTTACATATGTATATAAGAGTGTGATCACCACATAGATCAAGATATGAAACGTATCTAGCACCCAAAAGAATCCCTTTTGTCCCTTCCAACTTCACGTATCCCAGAGGTCACTATTCTGACTTTGATCACCACAGATTAGTGTTGCCTATTCTTATACTTTATATGAACGGAGTCATGTAGTGGTAGGGTGCCTGCTTCTTTTTTTTCAACATTATATATATGTTTCTGAGATTGTTATTTAACAGTAGTTCATTTCTCTTTATTGCTATGTAGTATTCCATTGTGTGAACAGAATGAGATCATACCATTATATAAATGCATTTATTCATTTTATTTTGGCAGCAAAATCCACTATAAATATTCCTGTTCATAACCTGCGGTAAACATTTGCACTCATATCTCTTCGATGAAGACCTTGGAACAGAATCTGTGTGTTATAGAGTCAGCTAGTATTCAACTTTAGTATATACTGCCCAGCAGTATTTTTAAAGCACTTGTACAAAATTATACAGCTACTAGTAAAGTAGGAGAGTTCCAACTGCTCTCCATTGTTGGAAAATAAGGATTTTTGCATTCATTTTTATTTCAGTCATTGTGGTATGTGTAGTGGCTCTCCTAGTATCTTTTAAACTTCTGCATATATGACGTTATGCTCCCCTTTCATTATTAATATTATTCATTGTTCTTTTTTAACTTGATTAATTTCACCAGAAGTTCATAGATTTTGTTAGTCTTGTCATAGAAGTGGTTTTTTACTTTGCTGGCCTTTCTGTTGTCAGTTTTCTATTTCATTACCTTATCTTCCTCTCTTCTATTTTTTTATGGGCTCATTTTCTTGTTCTGTTCCCAATGTCTGGAGCTATGGATATCATGCCTTTTTAAATTTTCTAATATACATTTTTTTCTAACATGTATTCTTTTAACAATGTCTTCTTCTAAGTGTTGCTCTGTTTCCATCTCACAGGTTTGCAATATCATTTTCTTTTAGTTCTAAGTACTTTTAAATTCTATTTTTATGCCTCCTTTGTCCCACATGTGGTTTTAATTGTATTTATGGAGATTTTTAGAAAGATAACTTTCTCACGTATCATGGATTTGTACTGTGGCCAGAGAATGTGATTTGTGTGAACCCGGACTCCTAAAGTGGTTGGAACTTCCTTCATGATAGGCAGGGTGTGAAGGAGAGCCCAGTGACAGGCGTGGGGCTAGACAGAGACTGCAAGAGATACAAAGAGCAGAGAAAATACAGCAGCTCAAGAGTGGTCGACCCAAAAGGTTAGAAGAACAGAGAAGATACGGGAAATACAAACAGAGTTTCGGGCAAGAATGATTAGGAGAAAGATGGAACACTGTCGGAAACTGGGGGGCAAAAGAAATTATGATGTGATTTGGTCAAAGGGCTAGCAGATCGCATAACTGATCATGTCAGACAGGTGGCTGAAAATCCAAGACGGGGCCTCAGAAGAAGGCCGACATATGAATGTGATATTTTAGTCATCTGTATGGGGTAATAATGAATAGGAAATAAGTAATAGGAAATGAGGGTGAGGGGAAGAGAAGGGTAGATTAAGAATTGAACCTTCAGGGAAAAAAATGTGGAAAGGTGAAAACAGAAAGTGTAAATAAGGAACTAGCTAGTTAGACTTCATTAAAAGTGTTTGGCAATTTGGGGGGAATTCTCTAGGAGGATAAAGTACATCTAATAGAAAATTGCATCTATATTACATGGCGAGTGGCATAATACTGTAATAAGAGATCCATAACGTAGCTCTTGATTTTCTTTCATTATTCAAAATCATCTTGAATATTTACTTATTTCTACCTCAATACCATTTAAGCCAAAATGTAAAATTCTTCTCCTAAATAGAAACCTGCCACTACATAGGATGACTCCACACTCTTTTGGCTTAGTACTCAAAGAACAAACATGTACAATTCAAGATTCATGGTTATATACAAAAACATTCTTATTTCTGAATTTCATATGTTCTAAAAAGGCATTGGAACCATATGGAAGGCATCAGCAAGAAAAACCCTAGAACTGGAAATAAGTACAGAAAATGTGGGGATGGTAGTGGTGGCAAGTGTATGGTGTGGGTCAATGGTCAATGCCAGGTAAGCAGGGGACCAGGGACAGAGAGTGGGTATGAGGCAGGTGCTTCCATGTTCCGCACCCTGGTACTTATGCCAAGGGTCATCAACTCCCTGTACCAGGACACCGTAGCTGCCAAACAAATACTGAGTATAACAATAATAAATCGGAAAGCAGATGGAACTTGGCAAAGCAATTCCCTCTGTTTCAAGAACATCTTGAAACTTACACATTTATTTGGTCATGTAAATTTTCTACTTAATTTTAAAATATTGTTTACCTAGAAGGAGCTTGCCTAATTTTTGCTCTCAGCAAAATTTAGTATGGGCAATTTGAAATACAAAAATCCTAAAATCCATCCTTGTATCGAAATTTTTATTACAGAAAACAGAACTGTGGAACTTGAGTGGATTCTGAATTACCACCACATACATATTACCATTTTCAGTATATCAACCATAAAGAAAGAATATTGACTTCAAGGTATTTATAACAGACCTTCACATCGAAGATGATTTTTGAACTGTTAGAAACTTCAGGCCATTTAGCTTACTTAGATCAAACTGGACTTTAAAGCATGTAAACACTTTTGGGTAAACTTACCTACATCTCTGTGTATTCGTTACTGGATATACACACATATCTACCCAGAGATGGAGTACATGCTATTTTTGTCAGTTCGAAGTACTGACACTATGTTCATTTCTCCAACTGATATTGACTGAGACCCTACAACAAGCATGTTGAGTATTCAGAGGTAAGAAAGAGGAAGAAGGAAATAAACAAGTAAAAAATTATAATTTTAAAAGGAGATCCTGAGGAGGAGACTAACTTTGGTACAATTTTGAGGGGAGGCCCACCTGACAGATAAGAAAGATGCAGAGAGGTGTCTCAGAAGAGTAGCCCAGGTGAACAAGAGGCTCATGTGAAGTCTTGGAAAGAGACCCCTATTCAGGGGGCTGGGAGGCCAGCCAGCTATAGCCAAACCATGCGTGGCCTCATAAACTGGAAAGGAGTTGGGTTTGTATTTGATTGACCTGGGAAGTCTCCGAAGAATGTTAAGTGACTCCATGTAATTTACATGTCTGCAGATGATGGAGCATGAAGAATGGACTGGAAGCAGGCAGAAGATGGAGAGGGAGCCATTGGGAAACCATTGTAGTATCCAGGTGATGGGTGTGGCCCAGACCATGATGATGGCTTTGGAGATGGAAAGATGTGATGGGATGCTTGTTAACGGCATGCTCAAGAGAGCCAGTACTTATTAATAGATTAGATGTGGGGAATGAGGAAAAGGGAGGCATCAGGAATGATTCCCTGGTTTCTTGCTTGAATAAGGGGATGCAAGGTGGTTCCCTTTACTCAAATGATGGAAGTCTGGAAAAAGAATAGGTTTCAGGAGAGAGAATCAAGAGTTTAGACTGTACTCATCATACTTCAAATATATAAAAGAGATGTAGAAGGAAAAGTCAAGCTGTCAGTAGCGCATAGTAGTCTGGAACTGAGAGAAGGTCTAGGCTATGAATAGAAATCTGGGAATTCTTAGCATAGAGATAATTACAGCCACATGAAGAGATAAGAGAGAGACCTACTGAGAGAGTAGACAGAGAAGAAAAAGAGGGTCAAGGATGAGCCTCAAAGAATCTCTGCATTTTTAGAATAGGTCCGGGAGGAAAAACATCCAAACACAGAAGAGGAAAACTAGAGAGCAAATGCTGGGAATTCAGAGGTGTACATTGAGAAAAGAGCCATCTACTCTGCCCCATCCCATCAGGATGATGGGGACAGAAAGGCTTTCTTTGGAAGCTGGAGACCGCTGGTCATCTTGGGACAACTACAATGAGTAGGCTAATAACAGTAAACTGATACAACATCAATGAATATGGACCATTTTAAGTCCAGACGGGGTAAGAAAGTGTGGATGGTGATCCTGTAGTTAAGATACTCAGAACACCCATTTATCCAATACCTTCTTTTCCATCACTGTAGCAGGTGGCTCCTGCATGAAAAAAAAAAAAAAAAAAAAAAAAAAAAAAGCTAGGTGGCCACCTGTCCTGCCATACTGCCATGGGTGGGGAAAGGCTCTGGGCGAGCCACCAGCCAGACACAGCTCCATGACCTTCATCCACAGAGGCACGCACCTACTGTGGGCCTGGCACTGTCACGGGTATTAGAAATATGAGATTGAGTAAATTCTTGCCATGAGGAATTCATAGGAAGAGAAAAGTAAAGAGGTAATTCTAAAACAATGTGACAATTTTAATATAATTGTGACATATTGTATACACAGAGCATTCAAGGGGAGAAGAGATGTTTGCGGTGGGAAGTCAGGGGCATAGGAGGACTTCTTGCTCTCTAAATAGACGGTAAGTTGGACAGCCTTACGGAAGGCGGAGGGCAGTCAGGAGGAGGGAGATTATTGGGTAGAAGAGACAGGGCAATCTTAATGAGACACAGAGGCGATGTGTCACCTGCAGGTTAATTCAAGTATTTTCAACTAAGGAATAAGGTGAAAGGTAAGAAAAGGAAGGGAGAATTTATCAGGGGCCAGAATCTGAAGAGTCATTTTATTTCACAATAAAAGGATATTATACTATCCTATAAGGATGAAAGTACAGAGCACTTAAAATGTTTCAAATAGGGAGGGACATGCTATTCAGATTTGTGTTTTAGATAGATTGTTCTGGCAGCTTTGTGGAGATGGATTTGAAAATGATAGGACTAAAGTCCAAGGGAACAATTAGGAGGCTGCTTCAGTAGTTTAGTGAAAGATGATCAGAGATTGAATTACAAATGTGGTAAGGGGATGGAGAGGAGGGGATCGATTTAAGAAATACATATAAGCTGAAACAGAGATCACTTGATGTCCAACTAGATGTGGAGAAAAGGGAGACAAGAAAATCAGTGGCTCCACAAGTGAAATAGAATACATAAGAAAAGAAGCAGGTTCAGAGAAAGGATGATGAATTCAGTTTTGGTCCCACTGAGTTTCAAGTGCATGGAAACACAGGAGTGACTATCTCCAGCAGGCAGCTCTGTGTATGGGTCTGAATATCAGCACGAAGGTGTAAGTCATAGATAGCCTTATAAAAATCAGTTTCATCAAGAGGTAATTCATATACGAAAATTCACTAATTTTACATCTGGTGGATATGGAGAAATACACACAGTCATGTAGCCACCGTCACAATCAAGATACAGAATGTTTCCATCAGCCCCCCGAAAGTTCCCTCCAGCATTTGGGAGATAGTATCTGGAGAGTCATCCATAAGATGTGGTAGCTGGAGCCACTGGGAGCGGATGAGGCCACGTGGAGGGGGTATGTGGAATGAGAGTAGCCACAGGGCACAGACTTGTAGGAGCAGACAGAGGAAGTAGGCTACAGATCACTCTCTGAAGGGAACCTGGCAGGAAAACGAAGTTTTGAGAAAGAGGAAATAGCCAATAGTGAGAAGAACAGCAGGTAAACCAGGATAAGTTCTCTTTAAGGGGAAACCAAAACCAAAACCAAAACCAAAACCAGCATTGCATTGGTCAATTATCAACCAAGACCTTAAAGAAGTCAGCTGCTGTAAAGTGATGGAAACAGACGATCCCCTGCAGTGGGTGGAAGGAGGGAATGACAACAGAAAGGCATACAGCAATACAGAGAGGATTTTATGAAAAGAATACAGATGAGACGGCAGCTAGAGGAAAGTCCAGTGGATTTACGAAAAGAGAATCCTGAATCTGGAGTTAGACAGCCCGATTCTCAGAGCTCCTTGCCTACCACTTCCTAGCTGTGTCGTCTTAGATCTCAATTTATCTGGGCCTGATTTGCTGCCTGTAAAATAAGGCAGCTTAATCAGATGATCTCCAGAGTCCCTTCCGGTTCTGATTCTGCGGCTCTGCGAAGAGCATCCAGCAACACGGACACAAACAGAAACTGCTGCAAGAGTAATTTCAACAGACTGGCGGGGATGGCATGAGCTGAAATGTGAGTAAGCAACCCCTGGAAGAAACCCGGCGATCAGACATCCTGGAGAAATGGAAGCAGAAGGACACATGCTTCTAATGTCATCGTAAGAAAACATTTTAAGGTCCAAATGGGACAGAACCTGACCAGGCCGGGCCGGTGTCATTGAACTCCAGAAGAAGAACTAACATTTATTCAGCACACAGTAAATGTCAGTAACTCTACTAGGTGTTTCGTGTATGGAAAAATCTGGATGGCCAGCGTTCTTCTTGTGTTAGTTTACCTCTCCCACTTACGGAATCATCGTAGGTATTGGAGGTCAGGCATAAATGTATATCATACTTGATCTCTGAGAGCCAAAAAGAAATGAATAGGTTCCCCCAAATATTTTATTCAAAACAAAGACTCCACAGCAAATTTAAATTGATAATTATCAGATTTGGGCACAAAGAAAACATGCTCACAAATTCAGAAAGCATTATGCAGAAGAATTCAGATCCTTTGTCTTCAATCCCAAATTTCTCCATTCCGTGTCAGCTACCTATGATTAGGCTTCCATAAGTGTCATGTGCCTTGTCTTTCATCCATTTCTTGGATCGCATGTGTTTATCCAGTACTTAGCCTTCCCTAGATTATATCTAAAATCCCTTATAAATAGGTAATCTAGTCTGGACCAAAAAACATTTTTTTCGCCCTTTGAAATACGCATTCCAGTGTCTACCAATACACAAGTCATAGTCCAGAAAAAAAATCTAATCTTGTTCTTGACAATATCTGTGTATCCTAGTTTTATTATGTCCCGTGGTCTTCCTTTCTCTTCTGAAGTCTCAGTCCTCAGCAAGAAGAAGAGATGAAAATACCACCTACAGCACTAAGCCCTTCATTCCTGCCTAGGACATCGAAGTCAGGAGACATACATGCCATTCTTTTTGTGATAAAATTTATTACTGCCTGGCATATCTATCTTTTACTAAAGACTTTTACCTACATGGTAAAAAATTTACATAATACACAGGGGAAGTCACAGAAGCTTAACTTGACTAACAAAGAATGTAAGCTAATTAATTTTTATTATAGGGCTTTTTCTTGCTAATGCGTTATTTGGGGGCTCTTTTTGGTAAAATTCCACATATGTTTAGATTAATTTTCTACGTCAAGCCCAAACGATGTGGCCTACTGCACATTCTTAAGTGCAGAGCCTATCAGAAAAGAGGTGGGCACATGAAATGTCGTGACTTAGTGTAATGAAGAAAAAATAATAACAATGATGAAAATGTCAAACAAATTAGTGAACTTTTGAAGCACAAAGAAAATACATACAACTGAATGCTAATATCTGGTCAGGTAAGGACATTGCTACATGCTTCTATTAATCAGGTTTAATAAGGAGGTACCCTTCTGCTGAAAGAGTCACTTTTAAGCATTGATATCTAGGTGCTTAAAAAACACTATTATGAAAATTACAATTGGGGTCCCTGGATGGCTCAGCCAGTCTGACTCTTGATTTCGGCTCAGGTCATGATCTCTCAGGGTTGTGGGACGGAACCCAGTGTCAGGCTCCCGGACTCAGCTTGGGGTCGGCTTGAGATTCTCTCCCTTAGCCCCTCCCCCTCTCAAATAAGGAAATGAAAAAATAAAATCTTAAAAAAAGAATTACAACTAAGAAGTACTTTGAAAAATATACATTATTCCATTTTAAGGGCAGGATATAGCTAAACTTAATCATGAAGATTTTAGGTATAATTAAAAATTGACCACCCCTTAATGATAAGTTCTCCAAGCATATAACTCTACCAAATTAAAAGACTAGTCAAATGTCTTCCTTCATTTAAAAAATAAATCTCACCTCAAGTCGTATAATAATATATAGCAAATTAAGAACATCAGAAAACATAAGCCAAGAACAGAGAAGAAACAGGCACATGCCTTTCCACAATCTATTGAGAAACAAGAGCCTGATTTTGCTTGATTTTAAATGAACACACCACCACAATCTCTCTCTCTCTCTCTCACACACACACACACACACGCACACGAATGCAGTCATTTCAAATCAATTTTATGCACCATTTAAATTAAACATGAATATACAAACTCCTCTCTATAGGTTAAGCATAGCTAAATAAAAAAGGGAGGAGAGGAGTAATTTTCTGCATAAATGTTTTTTCTAAAATTCTTGTTCATAAGCATTTTAAAAATAAGACATTTTGGGGACAACTGGGTAAAGCTGAATATGGACGTCTTATGGATGACATTATAGATCTATTTGATTTCCTTAACAGATTTAGTTAATCATCTTAAGTAATAATATTGTGATTAAAAAGGAAAATGTCCTTAGGAAAATCATGACATCTGAAACTTACTTTCATGTGGTTTAGGTTAATAAAAAGATTGCAGAGAGAGACAGAAAACAATGTGACAAAATGTTCCTCTGGTAAATCTGTGATACGGATACACACACACACACACACACACACACACACTCACGTTCACTGTGTTATTCCCTTAGCTTTTCTATAGGCTTAAACATGTTTGGAAAAAAAAGTTGGAAAAAATAATTCATTTCATCTGATTAGAACAATGCGAAGAAACTACCTGATCTAACACAGGAGCCAGGAGCCATTATCAAAACTGTGCTCGTCCAGCTGTCCTCATCAGTTTGAAAGGACTTCACTTATTTAAATGAGAGAAAGGTGGAGATTTACTTGGAAGGAGAGAAAGGAAAGCAGCTTCAAAGTCTGGGAGCTTGCCTGTCCCCCAGATGCCACATTTCAGGAGGACAGGCTCTGTGTCAGTCTTGCAGATCTCCCCTACCAGCTGACTGATGGCTGTGTGAGGGGACGTGCAGGGGGGCCTCGGAGAGGGTGTGAGTGCAGAGACAAGATAAGGAAAATGCAGTGACCCCAAACTGAAGGGAGATGGATCTCCCTGGGGTTTTTCATTTGGATGGATCTCCAGATAGGGGCAGGTAGGGAAGTGGAAAGAACTCTTAGAAACTAGGTGATAAAGCATAAAGAAATTATAATAAAATGAGCCATCCCCTGCTCAGCTTCAAGGACTGGTGACTTATAAAACTATTTCATTGTAAATGAACTTATTTTTCATACTCATTATGGCAAAGATGGCATGAAACCACTCTTAGACTAAGAAAAAAAAATCCACTTTAATTTTGAAACCCAAGCCCAGAGAGTGAAGACTCGGGGATATTTAAGGGGATGCCTTGAAAAGGAACATTGGGCATACGGCACTTGATAAATGTAGGGGCTTTTAAAAAATCCTGTTGTGAGAAAATATTTTGCTCACCACCCAGAAGACAAAGAGAAACAGTGAGTGTTGACAACATGGTATTATAAAGCCACCCCTACCCAATTTGTTATCCACAAATATATATATTCTTTTTAATTTACTCTAAGCCAGCATGTTGGCCCATAGCATCTTACTTTTATGTCATTATCTCTCTGCCATACACACAAGTCATAGCTGGGGATTTCAACTCGCGGTGAAGCTATGCTGAGATTCCAGATCTCAGTGGTGCTGGCATGGACGCTGATCTCTTCAGTCATAGAGAAGACAATATCCTAGGGAGACTGGAATTAGTCCTATTTTGCACCATTCAAGCCAAAATGCTGCTTATCAAGAAGCAAGTAATTGGTGGCTAATGGCTATGGCGGGGGTGGGGGTGGGGTGGAAACCACTGCATTTCAATCTAAGCATCTCTCGGCACATGACAATAAATAAAGGCACGGAGAGTGGACACATCAGGTGGCAAGGGTTTCTCGAGGAGGTTAAAGAGCAAACAGTAAAAAGGCAAGTTACCTCGTCGGACTGGGAGGGACTGATTCTGGGCATTGGCGATACTTGCGGGGTTTTCAACTGCGCGCTGTTGCTATCTGGCACGAGCTCTCGGTGGACCGTTTGGATGTGGTTCTGGAGTTCACTTTCAGACTCAAACTTAACGTTGCAGCTAGAACAGCGAGTCTTCAGTCCCCCCGCCTTGCCTTTCCCCTCGATGGCACCGAGATTCTCATTCTGGCCCAAGCCCGGCCTATTCGTGCCGGAAGGGTTGTTGATGCCTGGGCTACCGCTCTTACTGAGGTTCACGCAGCCGGCGCACAGACCATATGGCAGACCGTTGATGTCAAGTTTCACCAGATCTTGCTTGGAACGGAATTCTTTGAGGCAAGATGCACACTTGTACAGTTTTTGGACGTGCTGGCCACGCCCCGTGGTCTGGACGGCAGACCCGTTCCCTGTCTTTTGCATGTGGAATGTCCCGTGGATTTTGAGTTCTAAGGTGGAGGTCACGGTCTGCATGCAGACCACGCAGCGAAATCCCGTCAGGGAATTCCGCAAGTCAGGGTGCATTTGGCAATGCTCTAAAAACTCCTCTTCGCTCTGGAGAGGCATCTTGCAAATGCGGCAATTTCCCGTATCGAGACTCTTACTGTGCGTGACTTTGTGTTCGGTAAGAGTTAAAAGGGAGGGAAACCGCTCTCCACAGATAGGGCACATGTAGTGTTTGACGGGGCCTAGGTGGGTCTGCATATGCTCGCGGAGGCCGTTTTCCGAGAAGAAGGTTCGAGAACACACGTTACACTTGTAATTCCCTTTGATGAGCTCGGCTTTCTTCTTCACGATGGCGCTCTCCCCGGGCCGGATGTTGTGGTCCCGGAGCTGGTGGTTCTGCAGCAGAGTCTCCATGGTGTAGGCCGCCCCACAGATGTCGCATCCGTACATGGGCTCCGACGTGTCCACATCTTCCTCGCTCCCGTCGTGGCTGTTGTGGGACTCCTGGCTGTTGGTCAGCAGGGTCTGCAGCTCCACCTCCTCCTTCTGCACCTGCTCAGAAGCCCCGTTCGCTCCGCAGTTGGGAGTCTTGGTTTCAAATACGCAGTGCTTTTCCCGCAAGTGTTTCTCCAGCAGGATAATCGCGTGGAAGGCTTTGCTACAGAATTTGCAGTTGTACTTCTTGCTGTGCGTGGTGATGTGGCACTGGAGCTCCACCTCGGTGCCGAAAGACTCGCCGCAGAAAATGCACTTGTGCACCTTGCCTTGATTTTCCAGGTGGTTGTGTTTCACGTGGAGCTGCAGGTCGGTCTCATTGCGGAAGTCCCAGTTGCAAGAGGTGCACCTGTAGACTTTCTTCTCATTACTGTGCTTCACGGCCAGGTGGAGCTGAATGGAGACTTTCGAGTCAAAAACTTCTTGGCAGAGCGTGCACCGGAAGAAGACAAAGGTGTGCATGTCCAGCAGGTGTTTCTGAAGGTCGTCCACTGACGTGAACTGCTTGTCACAACTCTCGCAGATGTAGTAGGTTGAGGTGATCATAAAATGAATGGTAACGTGCTTCAGCAAGGACTCCTGGTTGGGGAATTCCTTGTTGCACTGAGGGCAGGTCAGTTTGGGGAGCACAGTGTCGAGATGAGTTTTTAGGTGAGTCTGAAAGCTGTCTAGGGACGTGTACTTAGCACCACACTGATTACAGATATATTCTCCGGCCGGACGTGCAGGTCCCCCGCCCACCGCCTGCATCATCTTAAGAGATGTCTGCTCTATGGCCACAGGAGATAAGGGGCTCAAGGCCCTGGATTTCTTCCCATTGTGAATATAATTCAGGGCCAAGGGAATGTTTTTATGATTCTCTTTGATATGCTTGTTCAGCTTAAGAACGCTGTTGAATATTGGCGAATTTGTACAATAAGAACAAGAATAGACTTCTACTACCGGTTCCTTCGGAGTCCCGAGAACCGGAGATCCGAATCGGGAGCCACTGAGGTCACAGTGGACCTGTCTTATGTGCTCTTCCAGCGAAGAGTCAGTGAGAAACCCCATGTAACAATGGGGGCAAAAGAATGCATTGCTATCCTTAGCGGCAGGGTTCGCAAAACCATGAGAGCATCGGATGTGTTCCTGAAGGGTGTTGAGGTCGTTGACAACTTCGGAGCAAAAGTTGCACTGGTAGACTATGGCAGGCATGGCAGAAACGATCAGACCTGGGTCCTGAGCTTCGTGCACTTGCTTAAGATGTTCATTCAGGTTATAGAGGGAGGGCAACACCTCCAAGCAATACTGACAGATGTGGGCCTGTTCTGGCTTGTCTATATGCATCGTTTTCAGGTGAATCTGCAAAACGGCCAGACTCGAGAACAACTGCTTGTTGCAGTAAATGCAGCTATAGGTCACTTTTGCCTGTTTACTCGAGGGGACAGTTAGGTCGGGGGTCTGCTGAGCGGCCCGCTTCCTCCCGCGGCTCTTTGGGATGGGCGGGGCAGCCTCCACCATGGTCGAGCTGTCCACGGAGAGGTTGGAATCTGGAGTCGTGCTGGACACGGACGTGTAGCCTACTGTGACCAGAGAGGGGCTATTGCTGTGGTTGCACGACTCGGCCTGCTGGTGGCTGTCCATGTGGCTGTACAGTTCCTCGACCGTGTGGAAGCTCTCCGAGCAGATGCTGCAAGAGTTCTTCTTCTCCCCGCCATGCACCTGCTCCATGTGGTTCATGAGCGACGTCTCCTCCACAAAGAGCTCGTGGCAGTAGATACACTGCAGGGCCGCTCGGTCCTCGTTCGGGGAGCACTCAGGGTGGCACTCTGCGATGTGCTTCTGGAGGTCTTCCGGGAAGTCAAAGCCTTCCTCGCACTGACTGCACTTCTGAGTGTCCTTCATCTTCCAGTCCTCCATCCTGGAGCCAGACTGGGACCCGTCCTTGTTTCTCTCATGAACCTGCATGTGTCCGTGTAAGGAACTAGAGGACAGGAACCCGCGGCGACAAATGGCACATTTATATGGCTTGTTGGATGTGTGAGTCTTTAAGTGGATCTTCAAGTGATCACTTCTGGAGAACGCAGCATCGCATTCACTGCAGTGGTACTTCTTATCCCCTGTGTGGAGCTTGATGTGGCGGTCTCGGCTCCGCTTGTGTTTGAACAGCCTACTACAATACGTGCATTTGAAAGGCAGTTTGTCGCTGTGACTCTGCTCATGGTGCTTTAGGTAGCTGAGGCGGCTAAAGGACTTGTCACAGAATTGGCATGGATACGGGAGTCCAGGGCCGCCTTCTTCCTCTCCAAAATCACAACCTTCTCCGTGGCTCGGGGAAGTCTGGTCCTTGCTAGAGGGTGAGGAAGCCGGCCAAGAGCAGGTGGGATCATCTTCAACATCCACTCCATCTGCAATGAGAAGCAAGCGAACATTTCATCTTACATGCTGAGAACTCGAGAACGAGTTTACCATATCATTTCAGCAAGTCCGTTAACATTCGGACCATCTAGAACCTTTTGAGGGGAGAAAAAGAAACCAACCCCCCCCCCCAAAAAAACAAAAAACAAAAACAAAAACAAAAAACAACAGAGGACAAAATATTTGAGAGGAACATTTCCAAATCTGAGCCCAAAGCTTTTTTATTCTGTAACATTTACTTTTTACTGGGTTGTAAAATGTAAGAAGATATTAAATAGTTCTATGTCTAAATTACCCTTTTTATTACTTTTTATCATTTTTCCTTAGAAGCGAGGTATATATTACTCATCGACAATTTTATTAAAATGCAGATTTTAATATATTTAATGTTTCTTCTGTATTCATTCTAAAATGATTTGCATATTATGTGAGCATCTGAAGAACCAAATGAAAAGACGAAATATTACAGGAATGATTTAAAATTAATGCAGTCAACCCAGATGTCTAATATTTAATAAAAAATTCCCTCTGCATTTTGCTTGTTTTTCTATAAAAAGGCAATTCTGAAGACCAAAATCTTTTATGGGGTTCTTATTGATATAGACCTTATTGCTTTCAGCAAAAAAATATTAAAAAGTAAGCACATGGAGGAAGACAGAAAACACAATAATAATTACGTCCTGTGTAATGAAAGACAACCAGGATTTCTTCAATAACTGAAAGATTCGAATACTATAGGCCAGAAAATGGATTATTAAATGTTAGCAGGGTACTGCTAGATATTACATGTAGCTAGGATCAGCCAGGATCAAGAAAAAAATGAGAGTTTCACAAGGGCCAGATTGTAACACTGTATTTTGTTTGGAAAGTTCAAGAGGTGGCCCACCATTTCTTCCTTTTGCAAAAGCTTCGGCGGCATGAACTTCCTTAGCCAAACAGGACCTGCACTTTGAGGTGAGCGGAGACAAAGCGACTTGTGAAAAACTGGAAACAGGAAAAGTGATAAATGATTATGGTAAATGCTGAAAGATTTATGAGTAACAAAGAGAGGACAAACAAGACTGAAAGCCAGATATAACCTAAGCAAGTTATCCATAAAGTAACTCTACCTTATGTTAGGTGTTTTTAACTATGCTCTTGGCAAAAAAAGTGCACTCCTATTCCTGTTGCTTTCTTAACATCCAAGTGGAAAATGAGAGACCTTCTCAAGTAAGTTGTAAAACCTCTTTTTTGCTTTTCAAAACAATCTATCATTCAGGGAGAGAAGAAACTGTAAAGCTTTTAACTCTCCAAAACAGCAAGATTTTTCAGAAATGCAGACAAGTAAAGACCACTGCGTGGAGCTGGTGGGCACAGAGATCCTATTAGGATAATAGGTTCAATTAGAATATTATTAGGATATTCTAATAAATCCAATTCGAATATGATCAAATAAGTCTTCAAATTCTTCAAAGCAGAAGTTCGCTAGCAAGCTATTTTATTAACATAAAAGTAGAAACTGGCAAGCATTATGTAAACAAATTCCATGTCTGCTTTCTTTAAGGTAACAAGATTTTACAAGATTATCAACCTCTTGCTTATCCACAGGAAACAGATGAGGATCATTCCTTTCCTGCATCTAGAAACTGATGACAACACCATCTCACTATCAATGCCAGATGGCAACCATCTAACTCTGAGAAAACAACCAAACACCATTCCTGGATCTCTGCCCACTGCAACAAAGCTTTGCAATACAAATTGAAAATCGCATGATTTTACATCCTCATATGAGTCTGTAACCTGACATGTTTCCAGCATAAGAAAGGGTCTGATAATTGCGGGTTTGATTACAATTTAAAAGTGAGTGTATCTAAAGAACCTAGACAGAGAAGCTCAACTCACCATCAAACAGCTAGAAAAATGACTTTTAAAATTTTAAAACAAAAAAACCCCTCAATGATGATTCTAGCTTCCCTTTTAAAAAACTATAAAGCACCTAAAAACCAAAGTTTTAAAATATTTTCCTTAAATTAAAATAATTGCTATTTATTAAATTTGCTCAGTATTCTAGGTAAAAAATCTACTGTAGTTCACATTTACCTTTTAGGCTCATATCCTGTTGTTTCTCTGAAAAGTATTTTCAAACACATCATCTCATTGGTACAGTTGGGAAAACAGTGAATCAGAATTTGTCATGAATCTAGACTCGAAGAAAATAACTACTGACCCTAAAAATTTAGCAAGTGAACTTATTATTAAAATGTAGATTGTGTCCAGGCATGATATACTGTTACACAAATGTATAAAGAATTACAGAGCAACCAACCATTATTAATAGTGTGCAATCCCTGATACCACTCTTAAATCAGGTTCTTGTCTGTGGGCCATGCCTGACTCTACCTATTACATAACTGTTCTCTTAAGCTTGTAAATTTCAACATGTCAAGTGAGCTGAGGGTTAGGATCAAGTTTTTACTCAACCAGGATTCAAGGGAGCTGGAAACCTTCTCCTCCCTCTCTCCAACCCCTATTATTTGGTCTTGGGGGAAAAGAAAGTGAAAATCACAGATGATGTGTCTTTGTAACTGAACTACATGAAAAGAGAGCAAAGGATTCAGAAGGCCTAGGCTGAGGGTTGGAATAGACAGAGCAGGGCAAAAATTTAAGCTACTTTTAGAAAAATAAATAAAGGTTTCATGAAAGGCCAATTTCTATTTTAAAATCTAAATAGTAAACAACAACAACAACAACAACAAAAAAACCTCGTTTACTAGTAGTATAAACAGATGTGTGCTCCCAGGGACACACAAGGCACTCAGTGACAAAACTCCCAGTGGGGCTGGTCCCAGCTCCAAGGGTATCAATCTCCCAAGACTTCTGCGGTGGTGGTGGCATGGCCAATATTCTCTGAGGTCTACCTAAGTCCTGAAACTGCCCGTCCCCATGAACTTCAGCTCTCCAGTAGTCACCACGCAAACCATGTTTAGATGGCTAATACAGATTGGAACAATTTCAAGTTCTTTTTTTCACATGGAAGAAACTATGGAGGATTCTTCCAGGGCAGGTTTCTGAAACAACTCGAACTCTCTTTTTCCCCTCAGCACTGACCAAGTGCTACTTACAGGAATGTCTTTCTGAAGTGTGGTGGCAGGTTTTCTGTACTCCAGTGTGAGCTACTTAACATGTCCATGTTACATTTTAATTTTTGGAATCAGTCACTTCACACTAGGTGACTCTCGGAGAACTGTAGCTCTCACAGCCGGGAGAGAGAAAAAAAAAAAGATAAAGAAAAAGAAAAGAAACAACTTTGCTGGAAACCAGCTCCACGGCCTGAAAGTCTATTTAAAGATGTAAATGTGTGTGCATAGTTAGTGCAGATGTTTTTCTACAGCAACTGTACTTGCTGAGTTTCACCATTTCCATAAAGCACATTAAAACAAGTGTGTGAACACTCCGAGATGAAAGTCTCCAACACTCCTGAGACTTTCAGTGGAAAGTAGAGCCGCCTGACTTTTCTCCAAGCAGACAGGAATGCCCATGATTCAGCAGCCTGAGTAAATAAAAGAGGTCCTTATTTCCTAATTTTGCTGGCTGGCCACACTGCAGCAGCCTCTGTGCTCCTGCCAAAGGGGATGTAGGACTAGAACTACAGCCAGCCGCTGAAGGCCTGTCTTTGTTAGCCAGCCAGGCTTTCCCGACCATCTTCTGGCAACAGAACTACCATATCCTGCAAGGAAGACCTCCATCTCAGGCTTGATGGTTCTCCAGTCTGCTGAAAAGGACGCAACAACAGATTCGCTGGGTCTGTGTCGGAGGAGGACAGCTGGAAACTCAGTTAGCAGCGGAACAACACCTGTTCGGTCATATTTACGGGGGAACGCACTCACCAACAGGAAAGTGCAGTCAGACTAGGGGAAGGTATTCCACGGAGCATAAAGTACCTTTCTGATATAAGCCACTGGCCCCTTATGTGCCAGCCTGGGGAGGAGAGGGAAAAGGCTGGATGCGATCTTATCCTGGCTACTGGGCACAGACAGATGAGCACACCCCGGAAGGGCCCATCGGTTGCCAATCAGGGACCCGACCTGCCAGCAGAAAGGCGGAGGGTCCTGGCCACTCTTTGGCTCTCGAGCCAAGCTGAAGTAGCCAATAAAAATAAAAATAATAAAAGTGGTCATAAGATCAAAAAAGTAGGAAGAGAGGATGTGCAGAAAGGTTTGGGATGATGCCAATGTTTATTTTGCACCATTAGTGCATGTTAATGTTAAGATACGTGTCTGTTGAGGGCAGGGAGCACGCCTCTCAGAACACTGGCTCTGTAACAATATGGGCCATCTGACATTATTAAAGAGAAAGTCAAATTAGGTATAGGGAATCACTGTAGATGTTGAAGAGATTATCCAAAGCTCCGAAGTTAGGGAAAATTCTGACATTTTTTGTTCTTCACAGGGCTGGGCCCCTGAGAAACTGGCTTACTGATATCCTTTTGCTACCTGAGCTCACTCATTGTAACAGCAGAGTACTCTAAATTGCCCTTCAGGGACTCAGTATCATGTGTGCAAGTGCCACACAGCAAGGTTCCTTAACAGGGACAGGATTTACATCAATGGTTACTTTTTAAGTGAGGAAAAGCACAAATAGGGACAGGTCGGATGCCTCTGTTTTCACAAGTGCGATGACTCCGAGTGAGAACGAAAAGTCAAGAGTCTGGAGTTTTATTCCTAGCTTCATAACTGGCTTAGAGAGTGACCTGGCCAAGTCATTTAATCTGGCCCTACGTAGGTACTTCACCTGCAATATGAATATAATAATTCTTGTTCCTTACCCTCTGGGGTGTTCCAGAGATTGGTGAAGTTTTCTGGGGCACCTATCATCCCTGGAAGGAAAGCTGAATAAGGAAAAAAAAGATTTACATGTGTGGGATGCATTTGTTTCCACATGTAAGATTCTCTGTATATAGTATAAACATACTTTAAGGTTTTCTTTCCTTTAATGAAACTACTGGAAGATGAGCTTTGAGGATCAACCCCATGGAAATCGACAGTGCCTTAAACATTGTACATTCAGTCATCAAGAAAACAAAACTTAAATAGTTGGTGATATCTAAAAATTAATGGACCATAAATCCAGGCTGACTTTGTTCCAAGTATTAAATTATCATACATCAGATATAATCTTGGGTCTTTACAGACAGATAACCTTGGAACATGTATTTTGTTATGTAATTCTGAAGTATGTAATTTTCAAAGTACCTCTCTTAACACTAGCAATGCAGTCACTGCATTACTTAACATCAAAATAAGTTCATTTAGAAGATGATCTTTGAAGTGTAGAACAATAGGTTAAAACACAAGAGCCAAGCAAATTTCCAGGTTATTTCCTCCATCGGCATAAATGATGATTTCTGCCAGAAGAGCAGTTCTGAACATTCATATTAAAAAGAGTTCATTAATTTCATTCATTAATTACCTGAGCCACCTTAAAAGAAACGGAGAATCCCGAGGGGAATATGTACTTGTGTGCAAAGACTAAAAGTAGTTAGGCACCACTCAATGAGAACAGTGTCTTCACATGTGTGTTTAATAGACAGAGGAGACAGAGATATTTCTCCCGTTAACCTGCTGCTATCACAGTAACAAGTTTACATCACCATATGTAAAAACCATCTAACGAAATTACACAATACATTTTTAAAGCAATGGTTTTCGATGGCTAAAGGATACGGTCATTCTAAATACACCATTATGCATTATTACACAATTGCTTCCTTTCATTCTCAATAGAAATGTCAACAGTTTTAGAAGAGCTGCAATTTTAGTGGTAAAACTTTCATACTTTTTGTAAAAGTCAACAGCCCCAAATGAAAGTTACTTCTTTGTCATAAAACTTATTTAACTACTTGAAAATGTATACTCTTTACTGGGTGTTCAAAAGAGAAATGTAAACTTTAAAATTATTTATAATTCACAGATGCTTTTAAATTCTGTAATATTACGAACTGTTCTAGAAGGACCAATTAAATGCGTTAACAGTTGGGTTACGAGGGAAAAGTGGTCACCTATTAATGACGGCAGCTGTGGGGAGCAGGAATTGGTGGTGCATATTTTTTTAACACAGTATGAAGATGAATTCCAGATATCAGAGCTTACTTCCAACCAAGAAAAGAGGCTCGGTCTCCCCAACAATCCTTTAACGCTTCGGATGTGCCAACATAAGAGATAAGAAGTTGTTATCACCCCTCCACTGCCCTCCATGGGTCTTTATATCCACGCCGACTCTTTCGCCAGACACATTTCTATCTCGTGTGCAGAGAGAAGTACAAATGTTTTGCTTACTGTTGCTTAAAGTTCACTTGAACAGACGGAGCTCAATGAATTCCATCTTCTGCAGCCAAATTAAACAGAAAACAGTGCATTCTTAAGCAGTTCACACTTAACTCCACCTCTCAAATCAGAGGAAAAAGCTGACGCGCAACCAGTTAAAGAACAGTCATCATCTCCCTCACGGAAATCGAGACGTGTTTCTGAAGCCAGACAGAAGGAAAAGTGGTTGCCATTTATGTGGGGGGTGAGAACTGCTTTACTTTTTCTGTCTTTTGGCTCACTTAAAAACATATATAACTAATGATAAGCGTCAACCTCTTGGCATTCAATAATTGGCAATTCTGTTATTACAGCGCTGCAAAGGAGAGCGTTCTACATTATTTAACATGTTTCTCTTTCCTTGAATAATGACAGACATCATCATGGCGAATTTCCCAAGTTGGCTTTCTCTTCATCTTGACTATTTTAGGTTAGAAGGCATGTTGTAGTTACTCTCTCGTCCTGTATTTATACCAGACCTCCCACCACAAAGAATTTGAAGCAGTTCTTCATTGCTTATTTTGTACATTCATTTACTTAACCAGCATTTATTAAGCTCCTACTATGTGTTTAGATCTGTTATTGGCTTATGCACTCCAGAAATTCCTTATTTTCTTTTAAGTTTTGGTTTCCCTATCTGTATATACCAGAAAAATGCCACCCTGCCTCATAATTAATATTCTAAGAATCAAACATGGCATTGTATGAAAGAGCTTTCTGAATGTTTACAATATAAAAGTGTACTACAATATAAAAGTTGCTAGTACTATCATGAAAATCAAAGTTACCTTTAGGTTATAACTGATAAATGTGGAAACAGCACAAAGAAAAACAAATTAACTAGTTTAGTTGATGCTTCTTTCATATTGAAATTCTAACACTTCTATTTTTTTAAGGATTTGTTTCCATATTTTAGGGAGAGAGAGAGCAGGGGAAGGGTGGAGGGAGAGAGAGAATTTCAAATAGACTCCCCCCCTAACCCCCCCGAGCATGGAGCTCAAAACAGGGCTTGATCCCAGGATCCTGAGATCAGGACCTAAGCCAAAATAAGAGTCGGATGCTCAACCAATTGAGCCACCAGGCGACCTTGAAATCCTAATACTTTTAAAGGTAAATCCTGTAAACAAAAGGGGTATCTTTGTTTAAAAGTAAAAAAAAATAAACAAAAATACCAAAAAAAAAAAAAAAAAGTCTTCTGAATGCCATTACAGTTATCTTGAAAGTTCAATGTCCAGAAGCTATTCCTTAATAGCTATACACTGGGAGGTTGTGATTAACTCATCACCGAGTAAAGTCACCATAATGGAAGGGCCACCATTTGAAATCTTGAAGCCACATCATATGGCTCTGACACCAGTTCTATATCTCACAGTATTTTACTTGTTTAAAAATTTCTTGGGGAAAATTCTATTTTGCTTCAGTATCTTTTGCCCTAGTGTGAAATATATCTGTTAAACTTTTTAAAAAAAATCCACAGCTCTGGAATTCTCAGCAAATTTCTTAGTGGTACCATGTTAATCATTAATAATTTCACATTAACCGCTTCACTGGGGAAGTATAAGGCAAAAGGGATTCTTCCACTAAGAAAACTAAGTTTGAAAATATTTTTATTAGTGAATGATGGGCCTCAGAAAGTTTATTCCACTGTGTTAGTGGTTTTTTGAAGAACTGCCATAACCCACTAGAATTTTCAAACAAAGCAATCAGATTCTCTTTCCAAGAAGAATCCAGTCTATCGGAATGTTTTGTCGTAGTAAAAGCTCCATTACTGAATATTTTTCCAACATGTAGGCTTTGGTCCAAGGTTAGCAAGCTTTTGCTCACAAGGAATTATAATGGCACTGAAATGATGTTCACTCAGGCTGAATCTCACCCACATTATATCCACAGCACAGGAAAGCTGACATAAATTTCCAGCAGTTTAAAAAGGCCGCGCTATATACTTCATTGCAGATAAAGCCACTGGAGAATACAAAAGTGTTGAAAGGCTAAAATTTAATTAATGACCAATTAGCACCCCCTGTGGGTTCATTGTGCAGTAAAGTGATAAATATGGTACGCTAATATAGGAAAAACTGTTACAAAGTTTAGGGGAAAATATTACTAAAATTACCTATTATCTATGTCTACTTGACATATTATAATACAATGGACCTCAGTTTTCTTGACTGTGATGTTCATTTGTCTAAAATATGATAAGGAGCCCTCAGGTCTGGGACAAGTAATCATTTTTTTTTTTTTTTTAATTTCAAGGCACAGTCCTTGACTCATGCCAGCTTGTCAGGCTGGGGTATAAAACCCAGTACTCTCAGACAGCTAGTGGGTACACCTAGCTCACCACCCTGCACCTGCAACTCCAAGTACTTTGTGTCATGGACTCCTGGGTCAGTGCCCATGCCTTTTATGCAGAAGTTACATATGGCATTGATATTAACAAATTGGGGGATGCTGAACTGTCTTTGAGACTTTGCACATAGGAAGAGATATACAGGTGGAGCAATCACCAATCTGCCCTCCTAGGATAGAGTTCTACGGTGTTTAACAGAATCATTAACTTTTACATTAACACTTAAACAGTAAAACTAAAATTGAAAAATGAAGCCAAATCCCAAGTAACCCATATGATATAAAGAGTTCTTTATTTCAAGTGAGATAATGTTTGGTAAATTGTACAGAACAAAACTATTTTCTTAAAATAGCTCTAACTAGGGTATGACAAAATATTTCTACACACATCATACAATATCAAATGCTCTAGTCACACAGTTTCTTTTTTCTTCCATTTACCTAATTAGGCAAAATCTGCAATCCTGAAAATAAGACTGATTATCAATATGATGGATTTTCCAGGTACCTTATTCTCCCTTTATTTTCTAATTCTCACTTTTGGTTCAGCTTACTTGTCCCTAGTAACTCTACCTGAGAACAAATATAAAAATAAAATCCAAACCACTTCAACCTATGACTTTTTTGTTTTCCGTGTTAGCAGTCCTGGTAATTTATCTATGGGAGCAAAACCCAGTCAAAACTGTGGTATTGTGTGTGTGTGTGTGTGTGTGTGTGTGTGTGTGTATGCAGAGTTAAATATTGAGAATAAACTGATTTTTGCTAAAGTAATTTTTGAAATATTTTTGTTATTTCTCATTACAAAAGTGTTAATCATAGCAATTTGCCACCTAACATGAGTCAGTGCAAAATCATGTCCTACTGAAACACTTCATTAAGAGACACCTTTATGATACTTTTTTTACTATTAGTATATATTATATATAATTATAATGTTTTTATTAAATTCTATATTTTATATATATATAAACTGAGATGAAGTGTCTTGCTAAATACTCCAAAACTTGTGACAAAGTCATGCCTCAAAAACCCCATGATAATTCATTCTAATGAATGAATTCATTACAAATGACTCTGCCTACATCCAAGGTAATTTTAAGACAATGTCTAAGAATCCAAGGCAGTGTGGCCATAGTAACAAGCCAAGTAATAAAGCTGGCTGGAGTCACGGGGACCATCTGTCCCGGTCTCACAACGACATGTAGACATCGACCCCTCCAGGGCCCAACATCTAGGACACAAACAGTGTATAAAATTCCACTGAAAACTTAATGTGCTAATATGATTTAAACAAGAGTAAATTAAGAAATTTGAGTCAGGTAATAACGAATTTGATATGTACCTGCTTAGTCCTCAGCTGAAATGCACCAATTCTGAATCATAATTTTCATGGAAAAATTGATGACAACGCTTTTGCCTTTGAAGAGGGTGATACGGAGAGCAACACACATCTGTATGTGTCCAAGTATGGTCCCTGCAAAAGCATGCTTCGAATACGCAGAGACTTTGAAACCTGCTAGCACAGTTCTGGGATGAGATGACTGACTCAACGTGGTCTGTTAGAAAGGGCTGGTTCCGGAATCTGTACAAGCTTCCTCCCACATCTGAGCTCTGCTCTTTTCTCTAAAGATGACCGGACAGTGTTTGGCATGGGTTATGCACACCTCTGGGTCTGACTTGAGGGATCGAAGGAAAGAAAATAAGTGAATTTGATTGAAGCCTACACAGAGTAAAGAAAGTCAGGGCTGTCATTCCTCACTCTTCATATATATGAAACATAAGATTGAAGACTTGTGCAAAGTCTTCACCTTCAGGAAAAAAAAAAGTATGAATCTTACCAATGAGGATAAAGGTTAATGAAGGTGAGGACCATGATATAACGTCGCATTAGCAGTAGCAGGATAGCAGAACTAAAACTGGACCCTAAGCCCCCTGCCAAAGTGAGCAGCTTGGTCTGTGCGCGAGAGAGCTCTCTGAGGGCACCCTTCCCTAACCCTCCCTGCTAAAACAACAGCCTCTACTGCCACCAGGTCATCTAGTTTTGAAGGGGTAAATGAAGAAACTTAAAATTGCCCATTTTCTTTTATTAAAGACTTCATTGCTTTTTCCATTACAAACTTAATTCGTGGTAATTGACATGTTTGTACACATATATACAGAGGAAAACAAAACCACCTAACACTGCTTATGAATCCGTGACCTGCTGTCAACAAGTCATGACAGCCTATTTCTTAATTTAATTTCACTCTGGCTACTGGTTAGAAAAGTTTACACACACACACACACACACACACACACACGCACGCACGCGCACACACACTCTTCCAGTTCTCCTTAACAGTGGGTCTCCCTCCTTCCCTCTCTTCTTTCCATCCTCTCCTCTGATTGGAGGTGTCTCAGTCAGGTCAGGTATTGGCAAATAAGAGCAGAAGTAAGTTTCCATCAAATTAGAGCTGTAATCAGCTACCTCTCCCTCATGCTCTGTCCCTTGAGATGCATTCCCTACTATTCATCCCAAAGAGGGATACAAGGAAGGTTCCTTCTCACCCTCCCCTAAGCTGTCCTTCCACAATGATTATGGCCACTCCCATGACTCTACACAACAAAACCAGAGGCTGACCCTCTGCTTCAACCAGATGACCCAGGGCAGTGTTCCTTAGTACCATCCATCATCCCCTGTCCCTCAGTCAGCCAAACTGTCTGCTGAAAATGCAGACTCCTAGGTTCCACTCCCTCATCCCAGTGCCTACCAACACTGAACTTCCGAGGATGGGGCCCAGAAATCCCCATTTTTAGCAAGCTTCAGGGTACTTCCCTTGCACTCCCATGTCTGAAAACCACAGTAGAATCTTTTATTTCCCCTAAAGCATTTAAGTCCTCTGCTTAAAGTTGGCCACGCTCAGCGGTGCCTTTCCCATATTTGCCGCTCTGCACTAGAACAATGTTGATGGTGGGCTTTCTCTACCTTATTCAAAGACCATATTGAATCCCAGCTCTTCCAAGCAGCAGCCTTTACAAAAAGAAAACGTCATTATCTCCTATGCCTTCCGGTCCCTTAACAGTTTCCCCTCCCACTTTCAGTAGGACTCCCAGCTTCAAATCTTTTTAGTATAATGTCCAATTAACTCCCATAAGTTACTTCCTTTCTGTAGAAGCTGTTGGCAGCAGCTTGTATATTTCTTAGAAAAAGACTGTAACCATTTCAAAGTTATAAAGTTCCAACTGCATAAAAGCAGGGTGTTACATAATTCTAATACAGGGTTGTGAGTAAACAGCTTATTTCAAATGTGCACCTGGAAAAGTCTATGTCTTCAACTTTTGTTGATAATTCCTTTCAAGCTGCATTAGCTTGATGAGAAATATCAACACACTATGAAATGCAGCTCACCCTGTGAACCCCTTCACCCGCAGAAGACTGTCATAACTAAATCCAAAGCAAAGGAATAGGTAAAGCAAGAAGAGGGGAAAGGGGAAAGGAGCTCCCAATAATCAGCAATACTTTCTTTTTCTACTCAGGAAGGCATTGCTAGAAGTGCTGATTAAATGCCTTAATTTCGGACCTCTCTAGAAACTGTAGATATCTTGTTTTCTGAGCTGGCTCCTCTCAGTCTCCCGCAACTTCCTGGGTTCCTCACAGAAGTGTAGTATGTCAGAAAGTAAGTTAAGCCTTCTGCTGTCAGGGCTGGAAGTAGGAGGGGAGTAAAAAAGTGGCTTGATCTCAAATGATTTTTATTGGCTTCGTTTACATCCTGTTTAAGCTCCTCTGAGTAGCTCAAGGTGTCTTATCTCTGGCTACCAGGGGGTAGTTTGCAGTCAAAGCAGTTAACAATCTCTCTCTCTCCCTCTCCTCCTATCCCTTTCCCTCAAGCGCTCGTGCTCTCTCTCTCTCTTTCTCTCTCTCTCTCTCCTCTCTCTCTCTTTTTAAGCCATCTTATCTTATCACACATATCTCTTCAGGCTGAGGAGAACCCATACTTATCAGAAGCCCTGCACTCTATTGTCATTCGGGGCTCCTGGAGGCAAATGAAAGTTTAAGTCAAAAGAAAATCAGTTAACATCTTCCACACTCAGTTTAAAAATACTTGGGACTGTCTCCCTTTATTAGTGCTAAATGGTATGAGAAGTTTTCCCCTGTGATTCACATGCACACAGGACATCTACCCTGGTACAAAGCTGCTGCTACCCTATTGCCTTATGACCCTACATAATGAGGCTTACAAACATGCCTTTATGGGAGCCTTCATGTTGGGGTGACTCTCCCCACACTGTAGGTCTTTTATGCACAATATCACAGGAGGATGCTCCAAAACACACCGGGGCAGGGGAGGGGGGCAGAAACAAAAAGATGGTGGGGGCAAGTACAGTAGTCAAGAGAAGAGTTTTCTCTCCAGATGCACTTGAATCCTAAACCATGAGGTCAGCATAAACCCTAGATGGCCATTAATAACAGGCAGAATACATCTTCTCTAATAGCAACAGACATCTTATTCAAATCTATTAAAGAATCAGTCTATGAGGGAGGCCAAGCATTGAGGGGCTCGATCCTTCCGTTAGAAACTCCATAACAACAGCCTTCCTCCTGGTTTCACATTAGAATTGTCCAAGGAAGCTTTTTAAAAATACCCCTCTCCACCCAGATCAAGTGAATCAGACTCTCTAAGGTTGGGGCCCTGGGGAGTGCAGTCAAGGCTGACAACCATGGCCCTAGATTATCACCAGTCGATTAGCAAAAACCCATGAAAGGCGGTCCAAACGCCACACTCCACAAACATAAACCCCTTTATTACCTGGGCTCACCTCCTCCGTGACAGGTGAGCTAGCATAGGGCAGACTTTCTGCAGTACTTCGTGTCAGATGCAGTGAACCAGGTATGTTTTTTAAATGTTACAGCAAGCAACAGTGAATACTGCGATCATTAACCATTATCACATGTGAAAGAGTAATATGCGAACAGTGATTAGGCATCTCATCTGTGTGTTTTATATTCCTTTTAAAAATTCCCATTCCTCCCCTCCTTCATACCCCAGCACCCCATGGGCTTCTTTATATTAGTGATAACCCCATCCTTTCACCTGCAGTAAAGGTTCTCTTAATTGTCCATTATCTTAGTGTGTCAGCACAAAGGAGCAGGGACGGAATCCTGGTCCAAACGGTCTCACCGCCCTCTCCTGAGAGTGATGCCCTTGTCAAGGCATTAAAGACACGGAAACCTGCCACTTATCAGAATTGTATTTGAATCGAACCACTGTCCTTGAAAACTGTAGGCAGGAGATGGTATCAAACCACACATTGCCAGCTCCAGTTCCGCGGCGGCTGCAACAATCTGAAAAGATACTATCCAAACTTTGCCATGCATTCCTCATAATAGAATTACAGGTAACAATGAAAACATGTTCACAGATTTTCTTACGGGTGAAATACAAAGAAATTCGTGGGTCAGATTGTTCAGGAACGCAATGTTAACAGCTCTAAGCCCTAGGACACCTTTGAAGGTAAACTTACCAAGGAACCAAAGCATAAAACCCTTCTGATTGCTCTACACCTCCAATTCTTAGCAAACATAAGTCAAGACTATGAAAACATCACATTTATCTTCTTATAATGAGAGGGAATGAACACATCACTAGTGATCTGATGGATAGATTCAAAAATGAAGCACATTCTAAATAGCACTGAAAAACAAAAAGAATGGAAAACAAGGAAAAAATACTATTTTCAAGTATTCAGTTCAGTTGGTGTGCCTTCCACATCTCTATTTATTGGCCACTTTTTACACTTCTTTCTTACTCAATTTGAACCTACACTGCCTTAGGAAAAAAAAAAGAATTTATGCGTGCTTTTAACAAGTAAACAAGTGTACAAATTAATTCAGAGAGCAGTAATTTTGAAAATTTTCTATGTTTAATGTGCACTGCAGTTAAACTACTTTTTCTGTACAAATTAATTTACTGCATCAGTGATCGATGTTTATGTTTAGGCAATTTTATTTCTCAGTATGGTAAAATTAGACCTAATAGTTGCAACCTGTTATGTCCAATCTGTCACTGAAATTCAAATTGCCTTTCTCCTATTATTCAAGGAGCAATTTGGAGGAATTAAAGCCATCTAAAAACAGAAGACAAACAATTCTCTGTAAGGACTCAACAGTCTGTGTCGTCAACCAAATCCACACCCTTGTCATCTCTCATAAGCAGGTTCTTTCGACAAGATTTTCCTGAGCATCTCGAACTTTCACATCTGCCAAGCCACACGAGGGAGAATTTTAGGATGAACTGAAAACGTTACCCTAGAAATATTCAATTTTTTGAGACACGTAATCAAAAGATGCAGAGATTTTATTGTTGACTCCAAAATCACACCCCCAAATCTCATAGTGAGTGTAAGGTGCTACACTCTTCTTTTTGGTGTTGTTATTCTTTTTTGCTTTATCTGTGAATATACTCTTCAATTTTCTCTTGCAAAATAAGTTTGATTCACAAATTTGTGTCTCATCGAGAAATCAATGATTTAAATGCCTCAGATTTAAAGTTTACAGCATGGGTGCTACGATTAGAAGAATAAGACCTACTTCACAAACAAATTGTGTTTTCCTTGGTTTTTCTCATTGTTTAGCCACAGGCTTGATCCTAGGTAGTGGTTAATGCTTGCTCTATTCTATGAATACAAATGACATTTACCTAAATGG